>OMLB01017042.1:13410-36345 GCA_900302555.1 Myripristis jacobus
GACCCTGGTGATTGCAGTTAGAGGGCTCCAGTAAAGCTTTTGCCAATCCCCAGTGATTATGTCCCACTTCATCACGTCGTCTCTTTACAAACCTGTTTGTTATCGTAACTGCGGGCCTTGTAAATAACATACACTCACGTGAATGGGCACTTTTGAATGGCTGGACTGAACAGCTGATGTGATCTGATGGTAATATGCAGTTAAAATGATTATTTTCCATTTGTGGACCATCTGCGCCTGCGAATGGCTCCTCTTGGCACCTACCCCGTTAGATGCCAGCACATCCTCGGTCTCCTCCTCCTTGTGCTCGATGTGCATCTCAAAGGGGTTGCCCTCCTGGAGATACCGCTGGAAGAGTGAAAGCTCCTCCTCGGCAGGGCTGGTCGAGGACACGGCCTGTCTGTTGGGGGAGACAGACGGCGAGCGACACTGGCCCATGAACTTAAACTCCTGCATCAGGGAAGGGAGGACAAAGAGGCACCTGATGTTTAATTTACTGTAGTCAACATATGGCACACAAAGGAGACTCACAGAGGGTGGCTTTTGGGACTTGAGCTGGGCTATAAAGCACATGATGAAATACAAATCTAACTTTAGGCTCATAATCACCAATGGCTGCACTGTCAGATCAGTAATCAAGGCTTTTTGTGTAGACCACAACCTAGTCGGCAATGTGTGCCAAGGTAAGACCCCCAGAAGAGTCCAAAAATCAACCCGATGCACTTTACAGTTTGAAAATCAAACAAGTTTCATTCAAAGGCAATATCATCATTTTGCACCTTCAGGTCAACTGATCATCATCATCATCATCATCATCACTTTCTGTCTACCAAAGCAGTGTGAGTAAGGGTTTGACCATACGTACTGTTTTTTTCTCTGACTGCCATCGCCTTTTTTAACTTTAATGCTTTTACATTTACATCATACACTTTGCAGCTGAACACTAGCTGCTCCTTAAAAAGTGCGGGACCCGGCACTCCTACAAGTTGAAAACAGCTGAAGTTCCTCAGAAAAAAAGTGATATGATGTTTATTTTATTTATTTATTTTTTTTACCAGCTATCAAGTAACTGTGACGAATGTCAGGGGAGAGGCATCACTGTGACGAAACAAGATGGAGCTGAAAATGCCAGTAGGAAAACTTGTTGTGTCCATTAAAAGACAGGCTAATGCAACACCAACCACAGTGAAGCAGTGCAGTGACAGACTGGGGGTAGGGATGCACGATATTGGATTTTTTTTTTTTTTTTTTTAAACCAAGATCCGATGTGCCAGTATTTTCTCTTTAGGCTGACTGCCGATGCAAATACAAATATATGCACATATTTTTTTGCACCTAATTGCAGAGAACATCAAGTCTCTCCTGTGGTGGAATTAACATATGTTAATGTTAATGTTAACTGGCCAAGGATCCAATGGGTAGGCCACTCCACAAATAAATAAAAAAATGAATAAAATGCATTCTGTTCTCACATGCTGCAGAAGCACAGCCCAGCAGAAGTCTCAGTCCAAATAAAATCTCCAGTTTCCAATCAGGACAAATCACCTGCTTGCATCTCCAAATGATGCTGCTGTCTCATTATTTGCTGCCGTTTCCAAGCCATTAACCTTTAACAATGAGATGTGAGTGCCAGCCTTGGGCTGGCTGGCTTGAAGGAGCGGCCCTCTAGCTGTATGATTCATCCTATTGGGAAATGTTCAAAGATCTAGAACGGGAAGTTATGTATTTCAAAAGGATCCTATTTAATGCTTGGGAAGGGCATTTGAGGCAAGAATAGCTTGAAGTGCTGTGGTTAATGTAAGGAAACTTGTTCTGTAGGTCAGGGAATAGTCAGAGTAGTTTTATTTAAAACTTACTGTGCTCACTCTTGGCAAACCCTGTGTTCTGACCTTCATAAACCTTCATCTGGATTTGCTTTCAGCATTTAAAAATTGAATCAACCAAAAATGAAAAAAATATTGAAAAGATAAGGCTTCCCGTGCAGCTCACATAACAAAACAGTATCACATGTCAAAGTCGCTGTCACAACAAAACCATTCTCCCCAAAGGATTTCTATAACAAATTGTTACTCCTTACGGCATCCAAACAAAGCAAGGGTTTAATATTTTTCTAACGACAGTCAGACATGGGAAAGCCATTGCACTGGCTGTTTAGCATAAAGTAATGGAGAGACATACAAAATGCTCATGCCAGCAGGTTTATTCTGAAGGTTCTTTGGAAAGCGTGTTTCATGCAAAATGTGTCCAAGCAAGACGGGGATGTAGCAAAAACAGATTGGATCTCACGAACTCAGTGACTCACGTCAAGAAAAGAGGTAGCTGCTCTCTTTTGGACATTTCTTTTCTCCAGTTATTCTCCAGTTATTAACGCATATTAAAATGAGCTGAGCATACGGAATGATCTCATACAATGTGTATCCACACAACAATATAACAATTATTGGTCGTGCATGGTCAACAGCACGTTCTAACACTCAAACAGTTTTATTGTTTAACACCTGCTGTTTATGAGTCAGACAAATAAAACCTCACGAGATACGCAGCACCGGGTATAGGAGAGTGCTTTATCTTCATCTGTATTTCATAATGTGCATGTCAAGTTTGCTGTACCACTTGCAGAAACACAAGTTGATGTGCTTGCCTGCACACTCAGAAACCACTGAGCAGGACCTAAATGATTTATATCCAATTGTACCAGTGGTGGGCAGATGGATGTGTGACAGTGTAGGGGATTGCTTTCAAAGAGACGCTGATTCAAATGTCAGATGAAAGCTGCTTTGCTTCGGCTGCTTTGGTGATGTGACGTCATACTCACGTGAAGCTGGGCAATGTTGAAGTTTGACTTGACCGGACAGAGTTCCCACGTCTCGTTTTCCAGAAACATTCTCAGTTCTTCTAGTCGAGCCCTGAAGGGTCAGGTAGAGAGGGAGGAAAGGGGTTGGGGATGAAACAGAAAGAAACCAAGAGAACAAAGACAGTGGAAAAAAGGCAAGGGGTCAGCTTCCGCCGATTAATGACCTCCTGCCTTTTAGTTCCCAGTGGCTCCTGTGCTCTTGGGGTCTAGATTAAACGTGTCTGCAAAGGTCACTGGTGGACTGTGAAAGGAAGGAGGCATATATGCGCGTGTATGCGTCTTTGTGTCTATGTTAACTGTGATCACATATCAAGACATCCAACCTGGTTCCTAGGTCAATATCGGAGCCTTTTGCACAAAATGTCAGTGCAGTGTTCACTTCAAGCATTCCAGTGCCCCCTGGCTCTCTATCGTACACGTGTTTGAGGTTGGGAAAAATGACACTACATGGTGCACACAAGCCAGACACACGGGAGTCTTTTGGTAGTCACTTAATATGGTAAAATCAATTCGCTTTTCACTGCCTTTGCCTTCTAAATTGTACACGGAGCATCTTTAAACAGTCCATTTGGCAGGCACTGCTGTCATTTCCCTGCAAATATGCAACAGATTAAGAATTCAATATTAAAACTTTGAAAATGCTCCCATCAGTCGGAGACATGAAATGAGAAAATAAAATCCCATGGTGCAACTCTTGGATCTTGTTCCTTTTTGAAGCTTGAAGATGTCATTTTATTTGTCATGCCCACAGGCCAATAATACACCCCCTGATGACTGGGTGTGTTACTGCAGGCAGCTGCCAGACAAATGGAGGTGTCAGGCGGCCAGAGTTGGCTGATGGGCGATCTCTTTGGGGACGACACCCAGATCGCAAATTAATCAAACCTAATGTGAAAACGATGGACGCTCTGAGCTTCCTGGCCGGCAGTGCAGATGTGTGAGTGCGCATAGAGGGAGGGAGGGTGCCAATGTGCCTTCACATCGCTGTCAGGTGGGCACGGAAGGTCTGAGATGAATGGACAATTGATCACAGCTGGTCTGGCATGTAGGCCGATCTTTATGTCCACCTCTTCCTCCTTCCGTCTGTCTCCCTCTGAGCTTGGATTATAATTTCACTTTCCCATTCCTTCTCTTTATTTAGATCTGTCTCTTCCCTCTCATGTCAAGTCTTTCAGTGTGCATGTGGCCCATCTTGCCTCCATGCCTGTGTCCTTTACCCTTTGGGTTACAAGGATGAAGCATATAAGCATTCTGATGTTTAAGGATCATATCACTGACACTTGACAGATGATCACAATGCCAATCAATGCAAAAATCATCCCTGATGATGCACTCACTTCTGTGTCAAAGCATACATATTCATGTGACCGGCAGGGGGTTATGTAATCAAGTTGTAAATGTATTTCCAGCTCAGTGAGTGTTATCGTATAAGTACACATCCACTCCTAAGAGGGTTACGTTGGAAGCAGAGTGCATTCAAGGCAGCCAGTGGCTGCAGTTGTGAGTAAAACCTGCTGTGAAGCAATGCTAATCTGCTGTTTAAGACACCGCTCCCTCTAGTATCCCCATCATCCACTTTATATCAGTGGTATCTGCTGACTGGATCTATCTGCTTTATGCCTCTAACTGTTTATACCCAGACAATCTTACTGACTAAATGAATGAAAAAGGCTGAAATCAAATCGGAGAATCCCAGCAGAGTCAGTTAACATGAACTGGCAAAGTGCTATGTCACCTGTGATAGTTTTTGAAGTAGTTGACACTCTGGCGTTTGATGGACTCCTGCAGCACCTCCGACTTACTGCCACAGAACTCCTCACCCACCTGCATCAACCTGGAGGGAGACAGGGTTCAAGGGTGAGCAAGAGAGTGATGGGGGAAGGAGAGAGAGAAAAAGGGAGACATTGGGCAGCAGGAAAGATGATAGGATGGAGAAAAAAAACATACAAATTATTCCTTACTCTGAACAGTGTAAAAATTCATCACCTTTAGATGTTGTCTTAATTAACGCCAAATATTTCACAGTGCATGTGGCCTTGGAAGCTCCAAAAAAACCTTTTCTCTGTTCCCATTTACCCAGAGGCCCTGGTGGGGCCCTGTCACAGGGGCAGTTAATTGATAGAGCATTTAATAAGGCGACCCAGTGCGAAGGGAACAGGTGGTAATTGAAGACTGCATACTGAGCACTGATCTTCCCTGAAACCACTTGCTGGTTGCTGTCTTTGACAATGGCTACATGTGCAAATCCACTCACTGAGAGACCTTTATAAAAAAATGTCACATTTACACTGCTTACTCCAAAAACAAAACACATAACATCCATGTTTTGCAACATGTGCAACATAAACTCTCTTCAAAACTCTCTTCTTTTCATTAACGTTTATATAGCATGATGTGCTGGGCAAATGCATGCACAACTGGATTTCAAGAAATGTAACCAGGCTGTATGAATGTCAGCGTATGAATTAAAATCAGAGTATCATGTGCAGGTGGGCTGTCTTTCTTGCAGTAATGCATTATAATACAATTTTCAATGTGGATATAAAAATGAGAAGTTTCCCATGGGATGAGTGGCTATACAGACAGGGAGCACGTCTTTGTTTGTGTGCAAATGTGTTTGTATGAACTGAATCAGTGAGTGAGTGAGTAACTTACTGAGCGACTAAGTGAGCAGGCACTGCATGAGTAAGTACAGGCGAGAGAGGGACTGTGTGAAGGATCAGCTTCAGAAAGAGGACACAGAGACGAGAGAGCGAGATAATGAATACCAATTAGTGGTAACAAGGATAAGCAGTCAGGGCCCCGGCCCTGCAGCGTACCTGCTGATGACATCCAGCACCACTATGAAATCGTCGTATTTGAAGTTGGACATGTCGGTCCCCAGGATATAGGCCTTCACTTTCAACTGGACATCCTTGGGGGCGAGAAAGGAGAGGGACACAGTTATTAATTGGGGGAGAGCTTTTTGATTGAAGAGCCTTGAGACTGAGCGGCAGGGGGTGAAACTGGATGAGGCAGTGAGGGGAAAGAAATCAGAGAGGAAAATGTGAACTAAAAGCAGAGAGGAAAACAGAATGAATGTGTTGAAAAAGAGGGACAGCTAGAGGGAGAGAGAGAGAGAGAGAATGTGTGTGAGAAGGTAATGGAGATAGAAAGAGAGAGCGAAGAAGTTGATATCCCGCAGATAAATGTAGAAGTGTGTTAAAGAGACAGAAAGATAAAAAACTATAATCTCTCCAACCTGCCAGATGCGGGTCAGTCCATGCTCCAGCTTCTTCTTTACGTAGCTGCGGTCCACCACTGACTCATCAGACTCGGCAGCCGCAGAGTCATCTGGGGACGTGCAAACACAAGGCACACTGACAGATTAAAAAACTAATAAAGAGACTGATAAAAAAAAAAAAAAATCCTATTGCCTCTTATCCATTTCTTTCATCTATTGTTTGGCTGTGTCAGTTTGGAAAGAGTCATACAGGAACTCATTTGCTGATTGAATGGAAGTAAAGCAGATTGGATCGGAATCCGGACAGAATTCAACAAGCAAGAATTCACAAAAGGTGCGACCACGAAAGCACATGCAGTCATGTGTGCATGCATTCACACACACACACACACACACACACAATCTCACAAACACTTTGATCTCCATGGCTTTTTGTGTTTTGTTTTTTTTTGTTGTAGGCCACTCCCACTGCCACCCCAGTTGGCATGAACAGTTAATCAGCTGTCCTCTGGCTCATGACCAATCTCTCTGCAAAATGGTGTGAATCCTTTTGGAAGTTAGGCGCCGTTTTGCAATAAACCACTCCCATTGCTATGCCCCCTTTTAGCCAAGTGGCATGAACCCCAACACACACCTTAATACACACACACACATTTGACCTCCATGGCAAATTTCGACCTCCTAGGGTGAAACATATGGCCGCCAAAGGGTGGGGAAATTTCTATGGACAAATTGACCGAAGGAGCGTGCTATAGAGCATCTGGTTACAGCTAAAAATTACTAAATTATAACTACATTATATGACAATATTATATTATACTATACTATGACGATGTTATAACTATATTGTTAAAATATGAAAAGTGAATTCCTGATCTGCACTCTAATATAAGTGGTTGTGTATTGGTGGGCATGTTTAGACTATAAAGTCCTGATTAAAAAAAAAAAAGACAATGCAGCGGCTACTGTATTGAGGCATTCTGAATTAGATATTTCTTGGCCACATGAACAAGATTCATTCTGCACGGGCAGCCTGCTGAAATCACTATCTCACTTGTAATAATGCTGTCCATTCACACTGCTAATCTTCAGCTCTGACAGGCTTGGCTGCCGTCAACAGTACTGGCCTTCATCATTAGTTTCAGCGTGCGCTCCGTCTGAACATCAGCTTGACGCTCCGTGAGACGTGCCGTACACACGAGGTTGTCAGTCACTATCTAGACGCTGACGCTGGCGGAGGTCACCGTGACTCTCAAGAGGGCAAAGATTGACAACAACCAAACAACCAAAAGGGGAGGGACACTGCAGCCTAAGAGCCCATTCAGACAGTTAAATAAGACGCTGGGTGTCCGGCTTGCCTCACTGACAGTGTGACTGTGTCCCGATTGCACCACTGACCAAAAAAGGTTGTTGCCTTAGTATTTGACAAGTGGTGATGAGCTTTATCTTTGCCTCTCCCTCTAGCACTGGCCCACTCGCCTCTACTGTGACTATTAAAAACAACCTACTTCACCTATTATTATATATAGTAATGCACATTTAGAGCAACAAAATACTTAAATACTTAAACTTGTGAAAAACTGTTTATATTTTTGCCTGCAGGGCCAGAGGAAACAGCCTCGAACCTAACACAAATAAGTAAAATTCAGATCTAAACCACATGGTGCTGTTTAAAATCTTGAATTGGCAATTTCAGTTTTGTTCCTGGTGCCGTTTTGTTGTTTGATGTTGTATTTCTGTTATTCTGCAGCCAAAGGTGAATACAGTTACATCACTGGAAGATATTAACAGCGTAACTACTGTGTTCAAAAATTCAGTTATTTAAAAAGAGAAACACCAGTTGTCAGGATTCAGTGTCTACCCCTAAAAATAAAGAGCGCCAGAGCTTCTTTATAGACTCAGCAATTGACAGCAACGTTAAACAAATATGCATGGAGCAATCCAACATAGAAGACAAAAAGCACACTTTGTTTGAATAAAAAGGGAATTATCCCCTAAAATAACAAAATGGCACCGGAAGCACAATTTAAGTCATGCATCCCCGTTTTTAAACATCAACGTTAACGTGTTAATGTGTTCCAGGGTGAGATGTTCCCTTCAGGTCTTGATAAATGACACCTCAGCTGGACAGAAGTTTGGATAGTCTCCCTGCCCACTGCTGACCTACCTGGAGCACGGCTGAACAGTGCAATCTAATCTACACAATGCTGTGATGTCAAAGGACAGGTTTCAAGAGGGAAAAAAAGAGAACAGATTTTAAAGCAAAGACATAAAAAACACAGCTCATGGTTACGACTTTTCCTCAACTCCCTTGAGGACAAAACCCAGAGAAAAGCCATTTGCTGAGCGCTGCCAGTGAGACATGCTATCCAGCATATTTGCAAGTAGAGCTCAGCATAATGTCTTTATCTGTGGTCAAAGCACTTCTTCACTTTCTGGTTGAAAAGCTCCATTCAAATATTGGACAAAGAAGGGAAACCAAAACCGGGATACTTTTAAGGCAAACAAAGACCTGATGCTTGTGCAGAAGCTGGTGAAATAGTGAATCCATCTCCATTTGTGCCGATCACAAACGGGAGAACAGATTGTTGTAGAGTAAGACGCAGTGAGGAATTTCCAAGAAAAGAGAGCTCATAGAACCATGGAGGGAAAAAAAATGATGTCGTTGCCAGAGAGTTTGTGGAGCTCCCTGTATTTTTTAAATCACCCACATTGGCCTTTACCAACAGAGAAATAAGAGACAAACAGTCCCACTAGCGGTTTACATACAAGACCAATGTGGTTGCATGAGCTCTCTGCGCAAATGAGTGAATAAGTTGCACTGCCGTCTGGCCACATTGCCATTGGACGCCTGTGTTCTTGGTAATAGGGATACATATTAAGTTTGTCATGGTGGTAAGCCGTTCATACCAGAATAAATTCTTCCAAGGACAACTTAATTATTTATCTTTAGAGTGAATATACGATATGACATAGAAAAGCTGGGTTCGTTTTACAATAACATAACTTAATTCTTTAATGCCTTACTAAGGCGATCATGTTATGAACACCCTCCTTTGAGTCTTCTGTTTAAGACTGTTGCCTACACACAATTCTAGGTTGCAGTAGCTCTTCAAACAGTTACCTGAGGCAAATACCTTAAAT
This sequence comes from Myripristis jacobus, assembly GCA_900302555.1. Classification (NCBI taxonomy): domain Eukaryota; kingdom Metazoa; phylum Chordata; class Actinopteri; order Holocentriformes; family Holocentridae; genus Myripristis; species Myripristis jacobus. The sequence goes on from OMLB01017042.1 coordinate 22,632, forward strand.
AAACTGCAGACAGGCTCAGCAGATTGAGAACAAATGTCTCTCCCAGAATTACAAACAATGCAATAGTAAATATATGTTTTTGTCACCATGAGAGTATGGTGGATTAGCCACTATTTACCTACTGTGCTGCATTACTACTGTATCTGTACCATGCTTTAAGGAAAGACAGCTGGTGATACACTGTTATACAGTTTACTGAACAGTATTCTCCCTACATTTTCTTTCTTTCTTTCACCAATGAAATTTTCTGAGCATTATATTTTCAGCAGCAGCGATACAACTCAATGACTAAAGGAATAGTAAAAGAATACGATAGGAAGCAGTGTGTTTGTGCTTCTCTCGCTCTGTCCGTGACCACACGCTGCTGTTTGCCAGTTTGATCATGAAGATGTGTCTCAGCAGAAACACACTACATTTAATTTGATGAATTGAAAAACGTATCTTACAATGGTCGGCTGCCACAGTAGGAAAGCACTGACTACATCAGCACTGTGAACACCTCGTTTTGCTAAAAGTGACATCCAACAGTCTCCCAGCTGAAAGGGAAACCTAGCTGCAAGGCCCAGTTCACCAACATGGTGAGCAGACTGACCTGAACACCTACCTGCCTGCCTGCTAGAGGGCTAAAACAAAACAAAATAACTATTTTTGGCATTTCTTTGTGCTATAACTATTGCACAGTCATAGCACAGAGAAACAATAACAACATGAAAAAGAGGGAATGACATATGACAAAGGTCCAAAAGCCACGTCCATGTTGCATGCTGCACAGCCAACTGAACCGCCAACACCACCCACAGACACAGCATTTAACACAGCTTGACTCAAGTATCTTCAAGCTGTAGTCAAAACAGACCTGCTGTGGCATCGACTTATGTCCCCTAGCTCAGGCGATGTCTTTGTCTACTAAATAAGAGATGGAGGTTAAACAATACATATTTCAACTTTGCTTTCAGAAAAACAAAAACATACATAACTGCATAGCATACTGCATATCAAATAGCAGAAAAATATATCTTTTGGACATCTGAACAATGATGTGCTTGCCACAGATGGTGAAATACATTGGACAGATGTGTTTAGTGGCACTTACAGAGTGTAGATTTATTGGAGCCCGTAAAAAACCTCCAAGTATATGAAAGGTTACGCCTTCGCAGCTATACAGACAAAAACGCACAGGCTATAATCACTTAAATGAGAACCATTTTATCCACGTACATCGGAGGTTAGGAGATCAGGTCCTTAGGCATAAAAAAAGCAGTGGAGTATTCAGGTATGTCATTCAGATATGGAAATGAATCCTGGGATTATACAAAGAAGTATAAGATGGGGTAATTCCAGAGAAACACTGACAATTGAGGGTCCCTATTTTTAACCTCACAGCCTTTTCTCAAACAGACAGGCTGGCACTGGTGCTGATGCATACAAGCACCCCCTCACACACACTGCATGCAGACACATTACAACGATTTGACAGCAGGGAGCTGACGACCTCATTGAGCACATTTACATGCACACCACATTCCTGTATTATTTGGAATATCCGCAATATTCCGGTTGCGCACGAGTCATGTAAACACGCACCGAACCCGATTAAGGTCATATTCTGGTTGGAGAGAATTCCGAATAAGACCCCTGGCATATGCCTGTTCCAACCGGAATACTGTGCCATGTAAACACCTTAATCGGAAATGGAATGCGCCGAAACACGGGAACATGCCAAGTAACATGTAAACGGAATATTCCAGTTGCCGCAGCGCAGTTACCTTAACCGGAATATTGACCCAAACCGGAATATGGTGTGCATGTAAACGTAGTCACTGAGATATGAAAGGAGAAGAAAACTCTTGTCCTGTGTTGACTGGTTCACCTCAGGTTATCCTACTCTCTTTTGCCCCATTTCTTCAAAAAGAACCTGGTGCTAGTTCGGTGCTGGTGCTAGAGCCAGTGCTTAACTGGTTCCAACAAAGAAGCGGTTTGCTTTTCCACCGGCCAAGAGCCAACCGGAGCCAAGTCAGAGCCACGTCATTACGTCAGCGGAAAACGTGATGACGTGTGTGTGCGACGCGCTCGCTCGGAATCAACAACCAACATGGACGACAAATGGACGTAGCGATGCAAATACTGCTTGTGTCTTTACAAGCCTACATTGCAATCCAGAGGCGAAAAACGCAATTATCGCTGGCCAACTGTCGCATTCGTGGCTGGAACAAATGACGACTATGTTTAGCTATACGTTTATAGCATTCGCTGTTCCCGTGTGGGTCTGTAACCTCGCCCACCAATGACGTGGTGGGTCGCGTCATCGGTTCTTTCTCTGACCCCTGTTTAGCCCCTGCTGGAAGTTGGTGCTTGCCTGGAACCGGTTTGGAACCAGTTTGGCCCGTGCTTGGGTGGTGGAAAAACAAAGAACCGGTGCTAAATCAGGCACTGGCTCCGAACCAGCCCTGGAACCACTTTGGTGGAAAAGGGGTATTTGACATTTACCTCACATGTGGCATTACTCTTTCTTATCAGTTTTCATCGAGACCAATACTTCACCCAAATGTCCTGTGCCAGTGCCAATTTCAGGTAAACATTCAAAGGCAAAGAAGAATCTGCTCGGTGGTATACAAGATTCTGCGAGAAGGTTCAATCCACAAAGGCGGATAAAGAAGTACTCAGGAAATCATGAATACATTTCATCATGCTGCATGTTATCTGATGCAATGGTTGGGTGGGAGCGCTGGTTTCCCAATAGCATCATTAATGATTTTATCAGACCAAAGACTTTCCAATAGTTACACCACGTGCATAGAAAACAAGTAAACTGTATTGCTCAACTAATGTCATATCAAACAAGACTGAAAGCTGGATGAGCTCTTTCGTCAACTACAGCTTGCTCCCTAAAATCTGCCATCGCATTAAATCACCCCTATTGAGGGCACATAAAAATTGAAGGAGTGCTGCAGTTTCTAATCCAGATTTGTATGCACCACCTACGATCAGTTGTGCTTATAATGCTGGATGGTGTGAGAGATACAGCTTAACCTCAAACAGAGAGAAGAATAGCACACAGAGATCGGCCAATTAACTATGGTGCTGATGGTCTGACTGCTATATGGTGCAATCCCTCATAGGGGGAGAGGGAGGAAGGCTGACCACAGATGTGTAGCGCAGGACGCCAAATGTCTCAGCAGGATTGGTACATATCCACTCCCTAGGTGGTAGATATCTTTCGTACACACGTCTGAGAGCGCAGAGGGAAACAGGGTATGTGCGCACACACGCACAAACATTCACAAATGCTGTGAAATCTGATTCACAAGAACCAATTGTTTCAGTTACACTGGATCTTATATTTACTTGAGGTAGTCATGTGTTTTTGTTTTATTTTTGGAAAAAGGAAAATCTCTCCTGCTACCAAGAGTGAACACTGGGGTTTTTAGGCCCGGGACCAGCAGGATTATTTGGCAGCCAACCAGACACAACACTCACTACAGTGGAGTACAATTAAACTCTGGCTAGCAAGGATAACTTTGCGCCTGGCTGTTATCACGAACCGAAGTCCATGGGGAAACCAAAGCTTAATCATCATCACAATCTGCACTTGATGCACCAGTGAGTGTTTCATGCCTATACATTGGAAACACATGTGCTTCTTACATCTTGAGGTGAATATGAAACTCAGCTTCTTATAGTCACTTGGAGTTCCCTTGTGCTGCATTCGCAATCCAGCACCCTCTTGTCCATCAGAATAGTGCTCCAGTGACAGGTAAACTCATCTAATAGCAATCTTGAATTCTGATAATGACAACTGGGACCCACGAGAGGAAGGAAAACCAAATGTAATATAATTAGATGTACCATAATTTTGATATAACAACACTGATCGAACATCCTGTGCCTCAATGAGTGAAACAATTTTTAGCCCTGTCTATAAATTTGTCTGAGCCAAGAGGAAAAAGTAAAATATAATTGTATTACTTTCTGAAATACAAGGGAAAAGAGGCCGTGGGAGGCACAGTGACAACTTGACATATCTATTTGCAATTTAATAAGCACTGGTTGTGGTGGTGGTGGGGTTTGTGTGTGTGTGTGTGTGTGTGTGTGTGTGTGTCTACATCTGGTGAGGGGGCATTTTCTGCAGTAGTAGTAAATGGTATAAATATGTTTTATTATGAATTAATGTTAGAAAATTGTTTTATTATTAGTTATGTATTGTTTCATAACTGAGTAAAGACTAAAAATGTAATACTTCATTAAGCATTAGTAAAAATATAAACAGACTTTCTGGTTTCTATTATGAAGTTGATAAATGAGAGCGAGTCGAGCAAAACCAGTGCATGCGTGGTAGCCAGTGTTTGACCTCTTGGAGGAAAGTGTCTTTGGTGACTCACGTTGAAGAAAAAACACTGCAGTCCAGTCTAGAAGTTTGCTGTAATGATGTGAGTTTACTGAAGTACACCAGCACACTGATGAACTGACCGACGCAGAGAGAATCTGGGGCGGTAAGCTGACCAAGATGTCAGAGGAAGACCTTTATACAGTGACTACAGACGGTATGTAAATAGGCAGAGATCACAGGGTGAGGGAAGGTATTGTAAGGCAGTGATCAGGTGGGATGCGATTCCGAATGGGAACAAAAGGCATGAAAAGCGTTCGTGTTGACGCCCCCACAGGGTTAAAGGCCAGGACCAGACGACATGGGCCAAGGCCAGACGACAGGATGATCCAGTCAATTAGCAAGTCTGAATCAATCAGGAAGTCTGAGCTGCCCAAAATGTGTATTTTCCTTTCACACTCATGAGTCACCAAAATTTGGTGACTCACTGATTCTTAACTCTGACTCATCTAGGCAGCATGTGTTTGATTCTGCAGAAATGTGCAAAGATTTAGAAAAAAAACAAAAAACAATCAAAAAGCTTTAAAGAAAATGACAGCCTGATGCAAACAGACAACATACTACCTAGATATTAGTCTAAGAAGGGCAGAAAGGGATGAAACACAGCTTTCATATAGGGTTTCATCACACTGCATAGGAATGGGTGGTAAGTGGGTAGTAGATGGGGAGCGGGAACGTTCATTGATGCAAATTAAATTTCAAATGCTAACTTATATTCCTGACAGACGACAACAAAAAGAGCAATGCCAAACCTTTCAAGAAACTGAAATGAGAAAATAAAGCAGAACAGTTGACCCTGACAAGTTCTAAAAACCAAAGCATTCTAAAAGTGGGAAAACCCAAACTCGGCGGACGCCACAGTTGATCATAAAGTGTTCAAGATGTGCTGATGATGTGTCTTTGACTCCAAATCAGTGGCCAAGAGGCTTTGCATCATCAAAGCGATGAGGAAACTGGCAGAGAAAGGAACTGTACAGAGGAGAAGTGCACAACCTCCAGCCCTATTTTGCCAAAGTCGTTATCAAAGCCTAATGTGATATTAATGTAACTGCACCGTGGCACCTTGGCCTAAATCGCTTTTTAACTATGAGTCAGGATGAGATTAAAAAAAAAACAACAACAAACAAACACCAACAACAAAGCTGGTTATGGAACAAGAAAAGCAATTTACCTGCTGAAAGCCCAGCCAACTAATATGACCTGTGAGTAAGCATCTTAACAAGATCTCGAGATGGAAAAAAGGGTAGTTGGAGGCTGTCAATTCCTATCCCAACTCCCTCATTATTCAGTGTTCCAGATAAACTTGATTACCTGCCTGGGACAATCCGCTCTAAGAAAGCGCCTGATGGCAAATGGATGGCAAACATACCTGTTGTGATGATCACATTTGATATACTTGCTTTAGCAATGAGTCAACAGGGCAACCTCAAATTTAGGGCAGTATTACACATTGAATTATTCATGCACCTTGGCTTCAGTGATGGGTTGCCAGTTCCAAGAACTGCATTTCAAAATGCAATCAAACCTACACACATTGTTTTACTGCTTGATAGACAATTGATTATTATTGATTCTGGACGATTTACATCTCTTATTGAAATGCGACCACTGTACTATCCTGGTCTGTTCAACGAGCTCCTGGTAAAATTAGCTGACGATACTCAGAGTTTCTTTAATGTTAACAAAGCAAGTGTGACTCATGTTGATGTTTCTCTTAATGTCCATTATCTTATGATACTGTGTGTTCTGTTGTGAAGGTTAGTTAACATTATGGTCACCAGTGAATTTAGCTAATTTTAATGTTAACTTGGTAAGGTAATGCCAAACAGCCTATCTGCTCGATCTTTGACCTCTGGTTGGATGTAATGTTAGTTCTGTGCGATGTGGTCTCTCTCTTCCATTCCTAACTTATGCCTGACTTCCCTGAACATGAATCAATTAATGCCAAGTTTACATGACTAGACATGGAGCAGAATGAAAATCGGTGGATCAATTGAATGCAATTTACCACAGTTTTTCTTCTAATTGTAACATTGATTTGGCCACGGCCCATGAGTAACAGTTCAAATCAGCCTGTCCATCAGTAAACTGGCTGAACTGCTGCCTTGCTATACCTCTGTCTGTGTGATCTGAAAACAAAACAAGTTATTAATTCATCGTGCATTTACAACACATAACTAAGTGAACCATGTGAACGCTGTATCAGGCTGACAGGTAGATTCTTTTTATTATAATTTGTTCTCTCATTGTGTTTACCTGCTGGATGTTGGTAAGGGTCTGAATCTGAAAAAGGATGTTCACTAAGATTTTAAAAATATTTTGATGACTACCCGGGTAGTATTGTGGATTGCGATTACTTTGGTCGGGATAACGGTGACATGAAAGACATAACAACCCCAACCCACCCATAGTCTGCATGGATAAAAGCAAATCTGCATCACATTTCAATTTATTAATTACATTTTCATAGGCTTTGCATGTAGATTGGTACTGCATGCACATTTTATCAGTGTTTTCATGTGTTTCATGTTTGACCATCTTGGGAGGTGGCTTGTACAACCAGATTACATGCTGTCTTCATTGTAATTTGTTTGTATTGACTCCATACAGATAAATCTGAGACTGGTGACATTATAGTACACACTGTGTTTGTGAAGTGAAGAGTGTTAGCCTATAATATATTTTTTATTACTGTGGACTGAAACAAAACTTTCTTTGTTTTGTTTTGCAATGTTGTTAAGTTTAAACTCAGCAACTTGGATATCAACATTTTCCACAACTTTAAAACTTCATCAACCAACTGTGAATGGTGCTCATGAAAAAATTTCAAGAAGGATTTTTTTTTCAGGGATTTTCACCAAGTAGCAAGAGTAAGACTCTGTCATTAGCTGAGGAGATGCAAGGCATAGTGCCACATGCCTTGTGGTTGGCAAAGTGAGGAGTGGAAGCCCACTGTTGGCAGCCTTGCAGGAGGCGGCTGCCTTCCAGTCAACACTCAGAGAATAAGAGTCCCTTGTGCCCAGTGGTCTCTAATAGCTTGATATGGATGGAGAAAACCAAAAATGAACTGGGAAAACCAAGTTTGAAATTACAGCTAGAGTTAAAATCAGACATTTCAATAAATATTTGCAATTCAAATGCAATTTTTGCTTGCACTTAAGACACATGTTCATGCCTGTTGCACAGTTTGGGCCACTGTGGTGTAATTAAGAAATCTCTAGTATAAAATGCTACTGAAGAAGAGACATTTGGAATTGCTTGAAAGAAAAACGAGTCCAGTTTCACTATGTATCATGTCAGAAACGATAGGTAGGTTGAACGTATTGGAGGGAGCTTAAGTCATGTGTAGCTTGCAAGAATGCTAGAACAAGATAAAATGGGTCAATCAAAAAAAAATGTTATTTCACACAGCCTGCTTCCATAGCTTAGACTCTTATCAGGCCCACATTATGTGTGAAGGCCAATTCCTCACCCTTGGTGCTCTGAATTGATGGCTTTCTTTATCCTAACAGGGCAGAGAGCCTCGGTGCATGTCAATATTAGCCTCCATGGTCCATGCCCATGCTGTGTGTGAGCCTGTGTAACAAACACACACACTGGACATGGATATTTATTTTCACACACTCAAGTGCACTCACACACACAGAGTAAACCCTAAACCTGACGGCCATCAGCGCTGATCAAACATGACAGTGTGTGCACCACAGCAACAAATCTGTTCTGTCAGGTTGGGAGATGACCCTGGCCCACATCACTTCCTGAAACAGCCTTCCCTTTTATTAAGTGGCCACATTAATTACTGATACATTACACTGACCAGCTCGATACATCACGATGGCTATAGCCTTAAATGCAATGTGATACTCTTTGACTTTCTCAACACACTGAGAGCTTGGGTTTTGTGTGTGTGTGTGTGTGTGTGTGTGTGTGTGTGTGTGTGTGTGATGGAGGTCACTGTCACCACAAAACACTCTTTGACAAATTAGACGAAACATGTAAATGACAGCTCCGAAGGACAGCATACACTCATGAGGATAGAGAGAAAGAGGTGAAAGCCAGGACGATGCAAGGGGCCGAGGACACCTTCATGTAGAGGACAAAGGTGACCAGCCAATCAAATTGTGAGATGATAGATGGCCCCGTGGAAAGGAACATGAGGTTTGCCCTTGCCCTGTAGATGGGATGACTACATATAATGAAGGATCCTGGGGACTTATCATGTCACCAACCATTCAGAACCTACAGGGCACCCTTATGTCCTCTTCCATTTGCCTAATGAATTCTGCACGTAACAGAGAATGGGAGTGAACTGGCTTTCAGTGTGCTGTAGAAAAAGACAAACTAATGTGACAATCCTGTGCACTGAGTTAATATTTGACTATGTCTTTGGTAATATTAAAAATGACATAAAACTAAATCCAGCTGGCTTTCTCTTCATGAACTGTCAAGAAATTTATGTTCAAACAGAGCTTAACCCACAGCGTTGCCCAGGCAGCTTCAATGAAGCAGCATTTTAAGATCCTTTTGCTGCCTTAATTCAATGACCTTCCTGTTGAAACAGGTTACAGGGGCGGGACATAACACAGAGGGGCACCTTTCAAAAGTGTAACCCAACGGGTGATCATTTAGGCAGCAAAGAGTGGTTTCATTTCATGCGAAGGATGATTACTCAAAAATATGATGTTTTTAGTGGATTAAAATTCTGTTCGTGCCTACTGTTTCAGCATGTCACCATCAAAGACACGCTGTTTTCAGAATGTAAAAGTAATGGGGTTTTGATATAAAAAGTTCACAAAAAGAGAAAGAAAAAAATGAAATATTTCGGCATCTGTTGTTAACTATGGATATTCTGTCATGGAAAATTTGCTAACAAACTGAAAAAGTCATTTTTCACTTCTTTGTGACTTTAATATTGCGAGTGTCACACCTGGCTGATGGAAGAAAGGAGGTGTGGCATGAAAAACTTCACTTGATCCGCAATGTATAGCCTTGCAATTCCTTACTGCACCATTACTTGAGTGCAGCTGTACTCACTGCGTTAATTATCAAGATTTGTGATGATCATATGAGACTGCTTAAAAGTTGAGTTTAATAATTGGGATTTCTTTCTTCAACTGAGATGCAAATACGTCCTATTTTTGTATCCAGATCACACTGGAAGGTCAGGTATGTCACTAAAGACGACACAAAAGCACTTTGTATCTGGAAAAGGTCATAATTTTACTTCCATCTGCGCGATGGGCTGAGACATCCACAGGATCAGGAACTGACAGTGCAACAACTTAATGTCCCCTTGGAATTTTGATGCCAACAGGGAACAAACCTGAAGCCGCACATGACACACTTCACTGAGACGGCATGCCTCATAGTGTATTCATCATTCACAGTGTCTCGTCTATGCATTGTTTATCCTTGAAAGCACCCCTCTGGGTCAGATGTTTCAAAAATAAATTCATCTTCATAGGGGGTCAACACAGAAAGGTCAATCATGTTTATACACAATTTGTATTCATGTAATTGGGAGAGAGTGTCAACACAAAATAAATATGTTAATGATATGAAAATTAATATTTACAAGTACAAATGACGGTGCCTCAGAGGTAAAACGGATTAGAGGGAGAATGCAGCTCCCTACGGGCCGGCGCTGCTGAGGAGACTAAGCTGTTATTCTCCTCTTGACTTGTTCAATGACCTCTGCATTGAACGGAAACGCTGTGAGATATATGCCACTTCACCTGCAACACTGTAAAATCTTCAGTTACACTATAATTACATGTGCTGCACAAGGGCACTGGTACTCCTTCAAAACCATTTCCTTTCCATACACTACAGTTCACCCGGGTTCAGTAACGCCTCGGTGTAAAGTGCAGACCTGATGATGTGGAAATTAAATCAATAGCATCAGTGAGCCTATTCTCCTGACAATGGGAAGAAAGCTGACCCTCTTTTCTGTGAGTCTGTGTAAACTGATTTTTGGTAAACCAATGTACACAGCTGATGCGAATTTTGCGAAAACACCTGCATGCAAATGGGAGAGCGGGGAGGGCAGAAGAGAGAGAGGTGTTTCAGAGAGAGAAAATGAGAAAGGTGGAAAAATAGAGAATGGAGTTACAGCTGCAAAACACAAGGTCGTGATGACAGAGGCTGTTATGCATGAAGCATCTACTTGTTTCTTCAAGGGCCTCCGGTGTTCTTGCAAAGTTGCTGTAATATTTATTTTCAGGCCTGTCATGTACGGCAGAGATGAGATGCCTCACAGTTTCTACCGGCAACTGTGGACCTTTTTGTCCTCACCTGGCGATGACTTGTGGAATGGCTGCCATGTGCACAAACACACCACGGCTGGATAAAAGATAAAATATCAAATTCTGAAAAATTCTTACCTGGGGTGGATGTGGCCTCCTCCTTGTCATGCTCCTCATGCCATTGCATGGTGCGATGGTAGCTTAGCATCACCTCCCACAATGCCTTGCACAGATCTGTCAGGCAAGGGATATAGCTGTCCGGGGTAATATGCTGCCAACAGAGAGGTGGTGAAGACAAGGTCACTGACTTTCATTTGCACTTGGCTTCCCTGAGATACTCAGAGTAACTTTAATAGAGTTGTACAAGTCTCTGTAAACTGCTGAGAGACGGTTTCATTTAAAAAAAAAATAAAATAAATTTACAAAATATATATATTTCAGCAACCATTTACACAGTGATGGTGAAACACATGCTGCTGGGCTATTTTGAAATAAATTTGAAATCTAATGGTTTTAATAACTGATTTTAGATTTAGATTCAGCAGGAAAATTAAATATGCAGCTGATCAGCCGCCCACAATACTGTAGCTTTTAACTGAAGCCTGTGTGTAGCTGTCATTTAAAGACACTACAATGTACAAAATCTAGCTTTCTGTTAATAGAAACTCATTTCTTTCATCTCATGTAAGGACTAATTATAATTAGGGTGTCATCAATAAGGTGTCTTGCTGTGAACTTCAAACATGCCTCCGCTGTGGCACAAAATGTTACCGGGCTTCCTTAATGAGTTCAAAACCAACGGGCACAAATAACCGACTGTTGTAATAATGCCAAAAGTGAATGTGACTTAATTTGTGTAAAAAGTGATCATTTTAGCAACCATTCAAACATGTAAAGGCAGCTCAGAAGCTTATTTATTCTTTCGCCAGCAATGTATCTTGCACAACAGAAAGTAATCATTTGGGATATGTGCAAACTGCCGTTGGTCATCCGCACACAACCAACATCACATCTTTGTTCCCAGGAGCTCTTGGAAAGCCGGGCAGTGCAGAAAAAAAAAGTGTATATGTGTTGAATTATGGTTTGGCCCAACTTGGGTGAGGCTGGCACAATTATACATTTCAGAGGCCACTGACAAAGCTCACAGCTCAACAGTATGACTCACCAAACAAGCCTCATCACCATGTTCAGAGACAAATTAATCACTGCCAGATGATACAGCGCTGTCAACAGCGGCTCCACATGACTTTTGTTAAAACTATGATTATGAATGAGTGCGTCTAGGCCTCTGCTGCCTCTCGCAAAAACATTGCAAATTACACACAGCAAGCCTCGCACGCTGGCTCTTTCGGCGGAGAGGAAACGGCACCTAGCAACATGGACAACGAGTGCTGAGAAGCTAATATGAGTGTGGCTCCACAACAAATTATGCATTATTTCCTCTTCAACGTTGCGCTGGGCCTGGACATCACAATCCTGTAAATTAGTCGTGGCTGGGGTTCTCAGTGATAAACCATCGCTTTCCGAGATATTCTGACAACAGAAAATGTCTTGGTGAGACTCTGAAGTAAATTCATAACTCAGCGAGAAAGCGAAGTCATTCTTTGACCACCACCTCCACAGTCGAAGGAAATTAAAATAATTGGTGGGCCTGTTAGTGATGTTGGCGTTGTAAAAGTTAAACACTATAAAGTCAACAGCCCTGGCTTGGGAAAATGAATAGTATCACAACACCAAACTGTGAAGTTAGACCCAAGATCTAGGTCTTTCAAAATTTGAAAGTGCAAACTTTAAAAGAGTTGGTTATATAGGTGAGGAAATATATTCATACACACTTCACTTCACTCATATTGCCAGCCATTTTCTTTCAGAAGCAGTATAACAACAATATACCGTGCAGCAGCTCTGGAGATGATGATCAATAGCGTTCTTAGCAATGCAATAAATCCTCCTTTCAATTTGTTTTAACTGCGCTAAAATCTTGAAAGGTTTTAACACATTCACTGGGTAAAGGACATTAATCATTTTTTTTCCTAGAAAGAGATAATGTTTGTGTAGCTGTGCACAGCGGCAATTAATGACTGAGAGTAACATTCAGATAAAAAGAACAAAATACAAACCTCTAGTGGGCAAACTCTTTAACTATTGCTCAGCTGATCACACTTATCCAGCAACAGTGGGCACAAGTAGACTGCAGCTTGTTGATTTACGCAAATGCAGGACAATGACATCAGATAAATTTGTTCATGCAAACAGTCACACACAGGATTCTCATCACCACACCCCAATAATGAAAACAGGAGGTTGAAGGTCATTCAAATCTCCGTTGGTGCGGCTTAGGGCTGCACATTAATCTTGCATGATTGTACAGCATATTGTGATACTAGGATCCACAATTTGATATTTGTAGAATAGCTGCATATTGGCAATATTGAAACTACTGAAACTAAATAATTATGATCACAATATGCAGCAAAAAGCAAACAAACAAACAAAATCTGCATTCAAGTTCAATGGTTACCTTGAGGTATCAACAGTTGGCTCTATCTGCTTAATGCTAACAGTATCTGCAGGCAAAATTACTCCCATTCTAGTGTAAATTGTCTTGCATAACGTTGAAAACAACATTACTAAAAAATACAGCTATGTACTAAAAACAAAAACAAAAAACCCTGCTACATGTGCTGCAGTTGTGACTGGAAAAACATTAGTTCTTACTTTTCTTCAAAGTAATAAATTACTCCCTGAGAAAAGTAATTAGTTACACTACTTGTTCAACTACTTTAGCATTACATCCTAGTTATAAGCTAAGGAAGCAGATGTGACAAAGAGAACCTTAGTGGTTTTGTGTTCTCCGGCAGCCGTCCATATTAGAGCACAATGTTGCCAAGCAACTGGACTGAGAGGGGACAATGTTGGGGTTGGCGGGGCCCAAGGTGTGTGTGAGTGTGTGTGTGAGTGTGTGTGTGTGTGTGTGTGTGTGTGTTTGATCCTCAGTGGGCCTGATGAGAAGAAATAACCTAATCTACTCCTCCACAAAACTGTTGTCTTGTCCTTTAGTGAGTGTGTTTACCTATAATTGTGT
>OMLB01017044.1:0-15497 GCA_900302555.1 Myripristis jacobus
TCCTTCGCTCTGTTCGCTTCAACCCCGGGCAAACCGACCAGGCTACTGGGCTGCGAGGAGACAGGAGGGGCTTGAAGAGCAACTATATTCAGATATTACGGAGTATAAAAGTCTGTTTTCCTCACATAAGTTCTCCGGTGTGGAGTATGAAGGCCTCAATGCCATAGGCTTCTGACGAAAAAACAAAAGCAAAACAAAGGACAACAACAACATACAAAATAAAAACAAAAAACCATAATCATGTGCTTTCCAGTTCTGTACACCGCTGATTTAGTCTGTTAGCTGATTCACTTTTTTTCCACTAGCTACTGTGTTTACATAGAACAACTTTAGCAGGTGTATGCTCGGAAATTATTGAATAACTTTTTTCAAAAATTGTGTTGTTTTTTTTTAACGCAAGAAACAGCGAGTGAAAAGGCGTATCAAAGTGAACCCATGCTCCATTGAACTGAATAAGACCAAAACAATATACATGAGAACAAAACATTAATGTGATGAGACAAAGGAAATCTGACAGCAGCTCAGAGAACAGTGGTTCTCCTGGATTAGTATCTAGGAACGTGTTAAAAATACATGTTCCTTGTGCTAAAGTACCCTAGACGATAAAAAAAATAATAATAAAAATAAAAGACGTACCGATTATGAAAATAATGCAGGCCAGCAGCTGGGCCATTTAAGACAAAAGAAATGTCTGGTGTTAAAATGATTATTAAAAACAACAACAAAAAAATGATGCACTAAATAATAACATCTGTCATAAAGATAATTCATAATAAAACTGAACAAAAAAGAGACGTCTCTCTTAGTGCTACCAGTAGCCTTTGACAATCGGGAGGTTTGGCGTCGACAGAGCAGAAAAGCAGGCTGCCGCTCTGAGCTGTCGCTTCCGTACAAGAGTTATCAGAGTTGTTGAAGTCATTGTACTGTTTCTTTTTGTTATTTTTAAAGCAAAAATCTCTGTGTGGTAAATCCGCATGGATCTCTGTGATTGGTTGAACCCGTCAATGGGTCCGCAAGCGCGTCCCTTTCTCCTCCCCTCCGGTAGCTGTGAGGGGGGGCAATGGGGGGTCAAGTGAGTGGATGGTGGCTGAGATGGGACACTTGGCACACTCCTGAGAGGTCTGACCAGGGAGGCTGCTCGGTGGAAGTGGTTACGTTGCATAGTGGTCAAAGCTCCCCAGGTACTCCAGTGCTGCCCTGTAGCACAGCTGGTACTGGTCCTGTGAGGAAGGAGGAGGAGAAGCCTCAGTTAAGGATGTTTACATGCACAAAGCACCGTACTCTGGATTTTACCTCATGCTGCAAGTGAGCACACATTTTGACTAAGCAATGCCTAGAACATTTTGATATCCTAATCTTTGCAATGCCGACTCAGCTCTCTGTAAAACTGGAATGCAAACATGTATTTCTGGGCTGTTTTTGCTGGGAAACGATCATTTTACAGATTACAGATTACAGCTTGTTAGCTATAGCTAACCACAGCATCTGGTCAAGCAAACATGAATACTGTCTTGGAAACATAACTGATTTGCACACAAGCTGTTATATCCAGCAGAGGCTAGTTAATAGCTGCCTGTAGTAATATGCTAACATAAATATCAGTGGATTTGGTAAATGAGCCGGCTGGCTATCAGTGGGCTAAAGACTTTCAGTCTTTAGAGTCATGGTAACCTAAAAAATGGAGACAAATCTACTTTTAAACTATTTCATTTTACATATATGTTTACACCACAAGTCTCTTTCTTGCCAAGGTATTATATCCACCGTGTTCATTTTCGTTGTTTTCTCTATATTTCTGGTTGCTGGACGTCATAGCAAAACATTAGCTAGTGTGGATAAATCCCAACCAAATAAACAACGCATCTCTGGACAAAACTGACTATCTAGCTTATAGTCCCTGTTATAACATGAGCTGTAAAAAGCAAAGTTTTTCATTCAAATGTGGCCTTGGAAAGCTCACAGATCCATCACCAGACACTGCACCACAAGTGAAGAACAGAGAAGCAGCAAGACGGTGGTGAACATGTTGCTTTGAGACATACCCTGGATATTTAGCTATTATTTGCAGGTGGCCAGTTTGCCACTGGTTCTCCATGTTGGTGTCAGATGTGACTGCACTAAACAGAATTGTTTTCAAATAGTTGAGATCATTTTGTCATTAATGCTTGGTTTAGTGGAGCTCCAGCTGAGGGGTTTACCACGAGGGGACAACTCAGGTTATGTTGGGTAAGCTGCATGCCGGTCGGGAGGGTTTGCTGTCGCCAGAGCAGAGAAACTGTCTAACTCTGCTAATGTGACCTTCATTTACGGTCATGTGATTGTCTCAACTTCCTGCCACCTCGTCTGTGTGAGAACACACTCACATCTGCTACTCCAGGCAGGAAAACACTGCAACAACTTAATTTTATTTGCACTGTTTAACCCGGAGCAGTTACCATGGAAACAGACCTGACTAACACACAGTGGCTGCAGTTTGTTTTTAGGAGTGGTTAACCCCCAACAGGGGTTTAGAGTGTGAACAGTCTCGTTGTCGGCGTTGTGTGGTTACCTCTGTCTGCACCATGGCAGGCCGCTGGGTGCGAAGTGTCTTCACCGTCTGGAAGAGGTCCACCACGCCCTCGTACCGCATCCTCTCCAGCACGATGCTGAGGGTGATGAAGACCCCGGTCCTGCCCACCCCGGCACTGAGGAGCACACACACAAGTATTTGTTACATCTCCTGGTCTGGGCACTGCGGCTCCGACCCTTCAAGTCTTCATAAGAACGCTGGCAATCAAGGAACTGGAGCTTCTTCTACTGTTGCAACAAATTTCATCTCATTCAGTCTTAATTTAAAACCATTCCAAGGTCAAATAGCATTTGACATGATTATTCTAGTGTGCTTTGGCACGCGTGGCACACTCCAGTGGAGTTGGCCTCACAGGACAATACACAGAATGACGGGAGACTGAGACAAACACAGCAAAAGTGAAAAATTGGTATACTCCTCTGTGATTATCTCAATTGTCCTGGTGCGGTAAACGCCACACACCTGGTGCTTCATGCAGGTGACAATAAATGCGAATGGATATTTACAGATGCTATTTCACCCCAGTGAGTGTGTTGTAGGAGCACTGCTGTCACATAATCAAAAAAACAGGAAAATGTTGACAGCTCCTGCAATGCTCTAACATGGCAAAGAGCCCTATTATCAGCCCCATCCCGTCTCCTTACCTGCAGTGTACAGTGATTGGTCCATCCTGTCCAAACTGCTCCTTGGTTTTGTGCACTTGGCCGATGAAATCAATGAAACCTTCTCCGGTTTTTGGCACTCCTTGCTCGGGCCAGTCGGTGAACTGGAATTGGCGAATTGTTCTGGATTGGCCGTCCTAAGGGCAGTAAACAACGGAGCATGTTGAAGACGCAGAGAGCAGTCGTACAAACACACCCTGCACAAAGGGAACAGACCCAGTGTGGGTAAGAGAACAGTTCTCATCAGACTTAGAGCAGGATGAGGGCTGTGGACATAAACAGACAGAGAAGCTCTCTTTAATGTTTGAATTCATGTTTATGACGAAATTACACTTCACTGCAAAAACTCAAAATCTTACCAAGATTATTTCTCTTATTTCAAGTCAAAAATGTCTTATTTCTAGTCAAAATATCTCATTACACTTAAAATAAGCCATGATTACCTCAGAAGTAACTTGTTTTTAGACAATTTTCACTTGTTTCAAGTGAATTTTCACTTTTTTTCAAGTGAATTTTCACTTGAAACAAGTGAAAATTTGCTTGTTTTATTGGGAAAATTTGTTTCTTGTTTCAAGCTAAATTTCACTTATTTCAAGTGAATTTTCACTTTTTCCACTAGCAAATTTTGCCATGCCAAATTTTGCTTGAAACAAGTGAAAATTGTCTAAAAACAAGTTACTTCTGAGGTGATCATGCCTTATTTTAAGTATAATGAGATATTTTGACTAGAAATAAGACAAATAATCTTGGTAAGATTTTGCATTTTTGCAGTGTTGCTTTACTTTGTGGTTCGTGTTTCTACCCACAATCAACCAAAAACGCTCCAGCACTGTGTCTTGATCCTGGTTGTTGAGCAGCAGAACCTGCTGGGTATCACTGTCCACTGTATCACTGCCCTCTGATCAGGCCCTGATTTATACCAGTGGGATAAAAGGTGAATGCTCTGAACTACACAGCAGAACTCAAAACCTGCTGGACTGTGGTGGTCCAGGATCGGGATCGAGCAGCACCGTCTTTCACTGAATAAGATCTCTGATGCAGCGATCAGCACTACAGGCTGTGCAGGCTGCAGACCTCCTTGTTGTCACTAACAAGTCTTGGTTTGAATGTGCGCATACTGTGAAAAAGAGCTATATGCTATATTTCAATTTTGGGAAGAAACTGCTAAGTTCATGATTCAATCTATCGACCATTAAGCCAGTGTCACGTTTCTCAGATGGAAAGAAATTCCACACTGGAGAAAAACACCTCATATACTGTATACATAATGCATACAAAACATATATGTATATATTGTGCATCTGTGGGATTAGAGTGCTGCTGCTGCTCCGCGCTGTGGGCCTCCTGATGACAGCCAAGTGTATTTATAGCCCATTGAAACCACTGCATCACAGGGAGTTCCAGTACTGGCCTTGGGGATTGCAGGCTTTGCTTTTCATGTATTTCACAGAGATCTAACCACTCACATGCATGTGTATACACTGATGCATGTGCACGCGCACACACACACACACACACACTCACACACACAATCCATAGAGCGCACATGCCGCAGCTAAATCCAAGTAAACATGTTTGACGGCGCATTCACTTTACGTCAGTCTGTCAGGAGAAATAACACGGGATGCGTTCTGATCATCTCTACCTTGAAATCTCAGTCCGCATAATTCTTAACACTTAGCGTGACTGTCAGTATTTGTACGGAGACCTAAAATTAAGATGGATTCAGGCTGGATGGGTGCGTTTGTATAAAACGCCAATCATTCCGACACCCTCCCACCGAGACACGCGTACGCGCAGAAACGAAGGCAGCCAAACAAACACACACATTCTCCCACACAGTCAGTATTCATCCAGCGTACCCTGGCATCTGTGACTTTGAACTCTCGGAGGATGTACTGGGGCATGTTGTACTCGGCCATGGGATCCACCACAAAGTACTGGTACCTGGCTGAGCGCTCAGCTGGCCAGTACTGATGGCACTTTTCCTGCAAAAGGAGAGGAAAGCGAAACAGAAACATCAGGCACCTCTATTCAAAGAGTCAAAATGACATATCCAAGACCCGACTCTTACAAAAAGTGCAGCATGCTGCAAATACCGCTACAATTTGCTTATGTTCTTCACTATAACAATAATATAAGTCAGGGCTGAGAAGGTGAAGCTAAGTGATGCAACGCAGTGCCGTCAGCATAAACACAGCACACATGAAACCTCCCCAAAAAACACTATGTACTCCAGGGCAGAGGCAAAGACTGTGCAAGGTGATTTCACTCATTAGCACGACTTCAGCCAGAGAGCAGGAACTAGTCGGTGACATCACCTGCTGTGGTCTTTGCTTGCAACTGAAAACCTGAGTACATGCTGTGGTGCACAACTGAATATGCCTGCTTTAGGGTGCTGTGGCTTTTATAAAACGGTTACCAAGGTGAAGGTGCTGGTTGAAAGGCTTCTTTTTAAATTGTGTATATAGAAGAAGAAAAACAGGAGCAAGCAAGGGAAATTGCTGTTTACCTCCTGGCTACTATACATTTTGACAAAGACACTAATTCAGTTTCTCAACAGTCACGCTGTATGGGAATTATCAGCAACCATCTTCGGCCAAGCTGATACTGTAGCTTGGTAGTTTCAACAGAGATGCAATGCAGCCTGGCTGATGAAGTATCTTAGTCTGACCAGTCTGATACTGTAGTTTGGTTGAAACTAACACGGTATATAAAACTTGTTAGAATGTGTGGCTTAACATCCCTCAATCCTTTGAAGCATTTCTTATAGGTGTTGCATGCATTTGTGTGTGTGTGTGTGTGTGTGTGTGTCTGTGTGTTCCTGCCTTACCCGCCCCATCTCTCGTAGTTTGGTGAGCATGACGACAATGGTGGAGTTGTGCTCCCACAGCATTCTCCAGAAGTCCTCGGTGGTCTCGGCCAGAGGCCCCTGGGTGGCCAGGTACGCCTTCTGCTGCCTGGAGATGCAAACAGAGACGAGACACGGGGAGTGAACACTGAACATACTGAACAAATTATGTTCATGTGGCACTGGCCAAAGTGATATGGTGAAGCACATCATGAGCAAAATATGCATACACTTTGACAAATCATTTAAAGGTGAACAAGTGTTGGAGTAGGTCACTGTTATTCCCCCAACTTTGGTTGTAGAAAAATGACAGATATTGGGAAAATGAACAGAGGAGTCCCAAAATACTCGGCTTTAACAACAGAGCAGAGTGCAGTCTGTACACTCACAGCTACAACAGCCTGATTAAGTAGCTTAAATCATCTCATACACAAGTTAATGAATGTGAATAATTTCACAGACTCTGGGAACAGAGTTAAATGTGTGAACACCACTTTAGTTCCAGAAAAAACACACATACATATATGCATATTGTATACCCTTGAAGTATTGTTGGTGCATACATTTTCAGTAAAGAAATCAAAACCCATGGTGTTCAAATGCATACAGCCGCAGAATACTGAATACAGATATATGAAGATTAATATGTGAAGTCTGCTTCTATAGTGAGTGTGTTGCATCGTCTGGGTGAGGCTCCTTTACACAATATACACATACAGAAAAACTGTCCTGCTACTGTTGTCAATATGTGTCTGGAACAATTGCACCATGACAAATTCCTGTACATTGAACGTACTTGGTGGTGTGTGAAGGTAAAGCGCCTCAGCAGCAGCATCATGTGTGCTGGCTTAGTAACATGTTGTACTGCAGAGCTGCATGGCACGGCGGAAATGCACATGTCTGACACTTCTTCCTCCTTCCTATTCTACAAGAGATGAGCTCATATGCTGAGATGCCAGTGCTGTGCTCGTGTCCTGTGTGACTTTGGTTCAGCTGAGCAGCTCCTTGTTTCCAACAGGAGGTGGCAGCAGTGCGCTGATCAAAAAAAGGGCCTGGGAGTGAGCGGAGTCGTCCAACACTCACGCACGTACACACTCACATGTCTGCAGCACATGTAAGTCGCATATACGCGTGCAGAAGTGCAGGCGAGTGCAGTGGCTCCACATGTACAGACTCAAAGCGTGCACTCAGTGATATACAGACACAATCACACATACATGCACACGCTCGCGCAAAAACCACGCACGCACGCTGAGCCACGGGCGAACAACTAATGAAGGTGCTGCAGGCAAAGCACTAATGTGGAACCGGGAGATTAGAATGTGCTCAGGGCCTCGCTCACACAAATAAAGAAACGACAGATCGGTGGAGAGGAGAGGAGATGGCATGAGAGGAGGGGCAGGCGAGGGAGTGAAGAGTCAAATTTAGGAGAAGGAACAGGGAAAGAGAAATGCAAAGGAATGGAGAGGGGGGAAAGAGGGAGACATACAAAGTAGAAGGGAGATGGAGAGGGCGATGAGATGAAAAGAGTAAGCACCGTTTTCTCCTGCCGGTCATCAGAGCACAAAGTGGAACTGACTGCTTTTTTTTTTCTTTAACTGATTTTGGCTGTGAAGAGACGAGGGAAGCAGAGAAGGAAGAACAGGAGAGAAGGAAAGGAAAGGAAAGGAAAGGAAAGGAAAGGAAAGATGTGCCTGTGTGCATGTTGTCACAAGCTGCTGTCTTAGTGGAATATACTTCCACAAAACTACCCACACAACCAAAATAAAAGATCCAATTTGAAATGAATATAGAGGATAAATGCTTAATTTCTTATTGATAAGGTGGAACCTGTTCACCTCCTCATAAATGGCCTCTAGCCAAAACAAAAACACTTCCACCCATATCACACAGTACTGACTGCTCTCCACTCCACAGAGCGTCCCAAAGAGTGCACTGCCAAACAGCAAAAAGCACTCTCTGCATCATCCCACATGACTGCAGTGCTTCAGGACATAGTGTTTCATTTCAACCTCATTACAATGCTAAAACTCCAGCCTGCATCGGAGCATATCCAGGGCTCACGCCCCTGATAGCATAGCTGGAATCAATGGCTCGCCTCTCATTAGCTTAGCATATTATTGGCTTTTCTTGAAGGAGCCGGGGTGAAGGGCACTGGAGGCCCCTGTTTAGTTTTTATTTATGCCCGGGCTTTAAAAGCGGCTTAATTACACAGTGCTGCCGGTGCACACAACAGGTCCCCACCCGGATCCGTCTGCTTCTGCCACGACGTTGGGATGGAAAATTAAGATGGAGAGCGAGAGAGGAGGGTGGGAGAAGACAGAGGGGAAGAGAGAAGCAAAAGGCAGATTAAGGAGGGGGAGTGTGTGTGAAGAGAGAGACAGAAAAGCAGAAGCAGAAGGGGGTAAAAAGAAAGAGAAGGGGAGGAGCAGAGAGTAGGAATGAAAGAGGACTATAAAGAGAGAAAGAGAAGGAGAGAGGAGTAGGCACGAGGGAGGGGACAGAGGTGTTTGGAAAACACTTCATTACGATACTCTCTTGCTGCAATTAATGGTATTTACACAGCGACAATGGAGGGCGGCCTCTGCGGAACACCTTTCATTAACGACAGGAGTGGAGGAGGCGGGGGGAGGTGTGGGGCAGCGGCGGCGGAGGTGTTGTCTCTGTCACGGCTGGGTGCCAAGCAGAACCCCGTATGGACCGGATGGCATTTCACGCTCACTAAATTCATCCCTTCCCTTTACACTTCAACCACAGAAGAGTCAGCTCTGTGCATCTCTTGCCATAAATACATACATATATACAGACATTTACGCACACACACACAAACATATGTGTGTGTGTGTGTGTATAGGTGGTTAATTTTTCCTCCCTGTAGGAGGCAATCTGGCCTTTGGACCACGTAAGGATACGCAGCAGTGGTGGAGCTGCACAGTGGAAGTGAAGTACGCTGACAGGGCAGAGGGTAATTCTCTGATAGCGACTGGATACTTCCAACAATAGCCTTATCATCTGTACCCTCCCATACATTTTTATCTGCACCTACTCTGTGATGAATACCTATTTTTCATACTTGTAATAATCTCTGATGACAGAACACAATTACAGACCTGTCACACGCATCCATATATATAAACAGTCATCCCTCCCTGAGCACCCGCCCCACAGTGAGTCACAGGCTGACCTGTAGCCGTCAATGCAGCTCGCGTTGATGTAGTCAGAGCCCTCCACGCCCCGGATGGGCTGCAGGCAGACACGGGTGGACTCGAAGGGCATGATGTTGACCAGACGGTTCTTGAACTTGTTGCAGGGCAGGTTGGCGCTGATGAAGCGCGATGTGTGGGCTTTGGAGTTGGCCAGTCTCTGTTAAGAAGAAGGTGAGAAGAGACCAGACGGGACAAGATGGGGAGGAAAAGAGGAGAGGGAATTAGTGACCTGTGACCTGGAGTAAACAAACATGGAAGTCTGGGCTGCCTCTCTGTCAAGTCTCTCTCTTATCTCCTCCCCTCACGCTCAGTGTATCTTGTCACGAGAAATAAGAAATTCTGCAGGAGACAGGACCTCAAATCGTAGCAGAGAGGGGTGGCATGCATTTCAGATGAGATATATGCTGGCAGGTATAACACAGTGCAGCTAAGTGCAGTGGACTGGGCTCTCGCAGAGCCCCGCTTCTTGGGTGGAGGACTGGAGGCGTGACAAACTCTGCGTTGGCAGTGGACAATGCACAGATGGACAGCACAGGAGTGTGTATGGAGATCCTGGTACTCTGCGAGAGAGAGTGTGAGTGTGTGTTGTGGCCAGACTGTGTGGGCATGGACCCTGTGGCCCCAAATATGCCACATTCATTCTCTCACTCTCTCTCATTCTCTGTCGCTGGCAGGAGTGTAGATGCTATTATCACTTCAAACAGAATGGATCATGGTCATAAGAGGGCTAATGGCAGCGCTGCGCTGGGAGGAATGTGTGTAGTAACATCACAGTCGATGGCTATTGACAGAAGGTGTGCGTGCGTTTGCGAGTCACCTTGACCACCAGCTGCGTGTATGTGTGTGTCAGTCATTTTGTAACTCTTGCTGTGTGTGTGTGCTCATGCGTTTGTTGGTGTCTGCTCTGGTCCAGAGTTTGAACGTCAGTCACCTTGAACTCGAGCTCCATGGCGGTGACCGTCTCGCCGGGTGGGGCCTGGGTGAGTTTCTGGATGTGGGCGTAGAGGTTGCGAGCGGGCACCTCGGTGTTGCCGCATGTGGCGGCCTCAAGCAGGGCCTCGTGGATGAAGATGTACTGGTCCTCCGTCTGGACCATGTAGTTCCTCTGGGCGCGCATGCATGTCACGTGGCCGTAGATGTCCACGGTCTTCTCGTGCTTCATGCGCTCCAGCATGGCCTCGATTACGATCAGGCAGCCCGTCCTGCCCACACCCGCACTGGGGCAGAGTGGGGACAAAGAGAAACAAGGGTGAATACTAGAAGATAAGCATGAGATTACACTTTGCCACATTTGCTCAGACATGTGTAGTGCAACCAAACAACTGTTGGAGAAACCTTACGACCAACAGGGAAAGGAAAGCTAGCACAGTCACAAGGTTATAAAAAACATCAGTCACTTCAGTGGCAAGTAAATTACAGGTAGAGAAATCAAATAATGTGAAAACAATGGAGAGAATCAAAGCTGAAAATGACTCTGAACTGAAAATGACTATGCAACACAGTTACTTTGAGTTGTAAGGGTATCAAGAAGAGAGCATTTATATCAGTTTGTAACTGATATTTTGAAAACTGCACCTCTAGACAAATTAGGCATCACGTAAAGTTCCATTTTTCCATTTGTACTTCACCACTTTACTCGGTGGTTCAAGCGCACTTTCTAAACAGCATTTGAATGCAATATCTACTTGCTACAGTAGCGGCAGTTGGCATGGTGCAGAACAAATATGGAAAATCAGGAGATAATAAGGTAAATTTTGCAATTTTGGACCAACACTGCAACAGTTTGGTTTCAAAGCACTTGGATAATACTTTGGGGTTAGTGATTTTATTGTCATTTTTTGCCCTTTCTGACAGTTTCTGAAGTGGCTGGGCTGAGACGAAGCTGTGCCAGTAAACTTGATTTAAGTTATTTTGATGTACAAATGTCACCAGTGTTCCAGCTGACATGAAGGCGAGCGGACACTGACTGAGGGACAGCGGGTGTTTGCTATGTGTCAACAGTGATCTCCTCTGTTTTCTGTGTAGCTTTGACAGTGATGATGGTGCTCTGCTCACACCATTCGCCCAAATGTTTTGTTCTGCACAGATTATGTCCAAAGCGCTCCCCCGTCTCAGTAGCGAAGCCAACATGGATTCCTCTGAAAATTTCAACATGTGCTGATTTGGCACATGGCACCCATTTGAACATAGATGTTTTGTGACTAAGTGCATGAGGATGATAACTGCATCTTCAGTGCTATGCAAAATGCAAACTGCTAATGGATTTTACGTTTAAGTTTGTCCAGAACCAACCTGCTAACCTGTCATTCACAAATCTCTCCAGTGTCTTTATCAGGACTGATTTAAGTTTTTTTTTAGGAATTGTGGTAATATGAGCAGTTTTGCATAACTGGGGATGTTCAGTGATTGCTGGTAAATAGGCTGCCACACAGGGCAGAACTTCTTTGCTGCAATATTTCAGAATAAGGGGGCAAAGGGCTCATGTTGTTGGGGCCAGAAGCCTTAAATGCAATTCAATTCTGGAGAGCCCGGCCGCCTGGCTTACTATTATCTGTAGCTGCTCTGTGCCCTCCAAGGTGATGGACTCCAGCATTTAATTACATTTGGTTGAGATGTCCGTTTTTCACACCTTGTGAAAAGAAGTATTGAATTGTTAGCAAAATCTGTCTCAGTGACAGCCACAATAGATTTGGTTGCCTTAAAAGCTTCCTGTAGGTGTTGTGTGTGCAGCTGCCTGGCCCTCCTCAATTTCCCCTTCAGCTCATTTCCTTTCCTGTGCAGCTCTCCAAGTATCATTTCTCTTCAGCATTTTCACAAGTTCATAATGTCCTTGATATCCGTGGTTATATGGGACTTATGGCAACACCTTGCCTGTCTATGTGGGTATTATTTGAATTACACAGAGTAAATAATGTAATCAGTAGTCTCCGTACATGTATTCACCAGGGCACACTGTGCCTGCAAGATCTGCCTTCAGCCCCTCTTTACTGTCTGCAGCCGATACCCTGACCACCTTTTGTTCAGCTTTCATGCTCTGAAACTTTGTTCTACATATGAGAATAAGATGCACTACATTGCGCTCTGAATTTGATATGGGTGCTTTACCCTGGGATGTATAGGTCCCTTTCAAGTTCACCTAACACAATACATTTCCCAATGTATTTTCCCTCAGTGTTTGACAGTTCACAAATTGCTGAAAACTGCATCTTACGTTCCAGGTTGCGCGCTAGGTTAAATCCCCTAACACGCCAGCCAGTGCTGTGAATTGTTGCTTGCGTTTGTGCACACAGAGGCTCTACCACTGGGTGGAACATACACAACAGACAGAATTATGCAGCAAAATTCATGTGGGACGTAAGGAGGTCGTAACCCCAAACGCAGGATTTAAACATGCGGCGTCCTGCATGGTGTATTGGTGACACCGCTGGTCTGATGTTAAAACAGATGCTGCGTCCCTGCTTTTTGCAAGTACCATGTCTTTCTGCTCACACAAGAGAGAAGCCATCAATGTCACACAATGAATGCTATTAGAGAAATGTGATCATGACAATGTCCAAGTACTCAAACCCACACCAGCACTGGCAAGAATTCTGATACAGATACTGACAATAAAACTAATACCAGTATATTTACACTAATAAATAGCACTAATATGGATACATTTTGCTCATAAAATGTGTTTCAGGATATGACTCACAAACACTTCTCAGTAGGTATGAAAGCATAAAATCAAAACAACAGAACATAACAAACAAAAGAACATAAAATCAGCAGTATCTATAAAACAGACAAGCAAATATCTCATTGTGTGATCATTTATTTCACTACTATTTGGAAGAAACTGTGCCTGTTGCTTAAGAGCCCACCTGCAGTGGACCACCATGGGCCCCGCGTCTGGGGGGTTGCAGGCCTTGACCCGCCTGAGAAATGCCAGGATAGGGGTGGGGTACTCTGGCACCCCGTGGTCCGGCCAAGCCATGAACTGAAACTGGCGCACCTCTCTCTTCTCACTGGAGCCATTCTGCGGGGGAGTGGGAGAAGTCAATATCAAGAAAAGGTATAAACATGAGCTTAAAAGAATACTCTGACATTGTGAACTGTAATTGGCTGTTTTTCTTAACAAGAAACTTCCCACTGGGAAACTGTTTTGGCAGGTGAAGGGCAGCCTTCCAACCATTACACAGTATACCTAGTTTGGAAAAAATATGCAGCTGAAATTGCTCAGTCAATATTTGAAAAGCACAAATGATTCAGTCTTCAAAAATGTAATGTGGAGGTCTTAAGTTTCCTCATAACTTTGATAGTAACACATAATGTGCTACACTTTTCATGCCAGTGACTATGTGTCAGCTTTTTCAAGCTGCAAATACCTAATTTTGGAACTGAATTAGTGACTGCTGTAGCTGGAGGCTCACTGTCAATGACGAATGATAGCAATGTCTAGAAATTGTAAGTGATGCCATAGATTTTTTGGGGAAGCTGGGGAAAATTATTATGACCACGTCTTGCTATAACAGTAACCATGTGAAAAAAGGCTGTACCTTGTAGAGGGCGAATGTGCGGACACTGTATGTGGCCAGTTCCACGGTGTCCAGCATGGTGACCTGAATCATCCCGTAGGTCTCTGTGCCTCGTGCCGGCCAATACTGGTCACACTTCACCTGGCAGAGCAAGAGCAAAACAGAGGGCGCACTGTGAGGAACACGCTGCAGCAAACATCCACCACAAAAATAGTTAGAGGCTTGCAGAATCACACCAATAAAAAGGAGACAGGTTTGGAGAGTTGAGACCATGGACTGCTGTGTCTATTGCCTTATTACAAATGGGTTGGAAACAGACCAGTACTTAGAAGCAGCTCCAGTGCCAGCACTGCTGTGTGTGCTCTCAAAACACCCATTTGAGCCCCAGCGAAACAACCCTAGTGCGGGTGTATGTGTGTGAGCGTTTGAGGCAAGCTTCAAACGAAAATTAAAAAGCTCACTTTGTTTCACCAGCCTATGATTATTTTCAATTAGCTAATTGTCGGGTGGATCACAGCCCTTTGTTATTTTCGCTTTTAGTGCATTCCTGATGATTGGGTGCTGTGGAGGGAGATGTGTCTAAAAGCCCGTGGCCTGTTGTGACGGGACAGCAGGTCTGGCCACCTGGCTCCATATGTCCACAGGACAGACTTGACGGAGAGCGAGGCTAAGGCTAGAGATCTTCTATCCGCTGGCATGGAGCCTTATTGCTTCCCTCTGTTATCTATGTAGACGGCGGGGCAGCCTCGCAGTTAGAGGCTGCCCTGGTTGAGTTCTTACCAATTTGTCTATCAAGTACAATTTGCTGTGTTAAGGTGGTCATGAGCAAGACACTGAACACATGCTCAGTTCTCATAAAGTGCTCTGGATTATTCAAATGCTTAAAAGGTCACCCAAAATACAAATACCACTTACCCCCTGTGCAATCTATCCATCCTGATTGTGTATGTGTTTTTCGGCGAGGTTTACGTTCAGGCAAACTGTATCTATCCACCCCAAATTTGTACTCCACATTCACTGGTACGAAATGAGCTCTACAAAAGAATAACCACCCAGCCCAAATGTACTGGTGTGCCAGCAGACAGGGAGGAAACGTCTCCAAATCACATGGTACATTTCTAGACGAATATATTGTACTAGGGGCAGGTTGGACAATATCCTTTACCTTTTGTATTTTTGGGTGAACTGCTCCTTTAAAATATTAAAGTAAAACTTTGTGGGTGACAGTCACCGAAGCACTACACCTCTGCCGAGCTCCCATTTTCCACATAGAGATTAAGCAAATGGAGACATGCTCCCAGCGTCAGAATTGCTGGAACTTGAAACGCACCGCTATTGATTCAGAATACATAAGGGGGAGGAAGGTGACGCAGGTAAGCTAATCATATTGATGCTGTAGCACTGAGCTGACATTTGGAAGCACCTTGTCTGTCTCGGCGGGCTGGTACAAATCGACAAACAAAATGCGCTGAAACTCGCCCCCTTACATTTCACCCCGGCTGGTGACAGCTCACATTCTCAGGCGGAGGCAGAGCTTGCAGGGGAAACTCAACTGAGTGATGGGGAACTGCTCGCAGTGCAAACATATGGATTAGAAGTCACCACTGTAATGAATATCCCTGTGCTGTCTGAGGTTGGGTGGCATATTCTATCTCTCTCTCTCTCTCTCTCTCTCTCTCGCTCACACAC
>OMLB01017045.1:0-13814 GCA_900302555.1 Myripristis jacobus
TAAAATACAGGGAGGCAATGAAACTGATATCACAACACAACACGGTGGGAATGAGTTATGTTGTGCAGGAGAGGGGTGGTTGGGGTGGAGAGATAAGGGAGGAGCCGCTTTGGTTCCTCATTGTTGGAACTGCATTAAAGCAATAGTTCATCATTTTGAAAATGTGACATTATTTCCCTTCCTCTCAAGCTGTTATGTAGTACAGTAGTGTCGGTCTTCTTCTCATCATTACTGAGTGCTCCTGCCATTGAGGCGGACTTAAAAGTGTCATTTTTCCAAAGCTATAATGCAGATGATGACTTTGAAGTGCACCTGTCCAATAGTTTTGCTCTAATTACTGTTTATAACTGTACTTTTGCTCAGCATCAACATCCAGAAAGATCCTGTAACCTCAATGGCAGGAGGCAAACGGTCAGCATTTTGGAGCATCCAGCGAGTATCCAGCACTCAGAAATGATGCAAAGACGGTAGCACCACTACTGTCCTATATGACAGCTTGGGGAGAAGTGAAATATATATATATTTTTCCTAAATAACCATCTCTTTAATAATTGAACTGTGCAAAAAGTACCTGAGCTGCCTGGATTTAAGGAATATACCAGGTTTTTAGAAGATCGACCCGTTGGTCAGTTTACCCATTAGCTGATGAGACTATAGACATCAAAGTTTGCTGTGTGTTTCTGGCAGAGGCTATGATGCTCCAAGCTAACTCTTAAGCATACACTGTATTGAGTGATAGTGAGCTCAGTGCAAACACTATGTTGCAAGAGAGTAGGCTCCTTCTAACATTTCAGCGCACACTGTCTCAGCCAGGGTATTTTGCACGGGGGTTCCAGATGGTGTTGTATGGGAGGTTCAAAAGCCATTGGACCCACCATTGTTTTAATTCCCTTTTGCTGAAGCACATTTTCCACAAACCACATAATAAAAACTCTATGATCTGTATGTTGAAGCCCATCCCCGATAGTTGGGTTTGTATCTGCAGTTGGAGATGAAGGTTTGGGATGTGAGGCATCTATAGGCTACACTGATTGTAAAGGCAGCCATAGATCATTACTATCATACTGTCTCACTGTTCTTTTCCTGATCACAGATACTGGGTCCATGCTAGCTATTCAGCTTACCCCAAATGTTAGTTAGTATCATTCAGCAAAGTGTCTGCAAAAATGTTGGAACACAAAAGCCAGTTATCTACCAGGGGCACATGCAAGAGTACTCATCATCTCTTAATAAGTAAGGCGACCAGTGGGCTGATCTCCCCTAGATCTGGTATATTCCTTCAACATCCTTCAGTCCACCTGGCTAATCAAATGATGCCACATGTGCTAATAATTTCCGTTTCAGTTATTTTGCGTGGACCTGGACCTACACTGTGGGACAGGCTAGCAGGGTGAAAAGACATTACTCCAGCGGGCTGCACATCGCCCCATGTGAAGCATCTAAAACAAACATGTCATATCATTTATTTTCCCTTAGTCATCACAGCCCTTGCTTCTATGCTAAGACCAATATGAGATTTGCACAAACCACTGACCATCAAATGCAATATTCTGTTGCACCTTTACTCTATCTCCTCTAGTGTTTGTCCTTTGCTTTTTTTCATCGGGGATTTAATCAGAGCCATTCTTTGGAAGAGATCTGTTGTTATTAAGACAGTATCCTTATCTTCTGGAGTTTAAGTACAATATTTCTTGGGTTTACTTTGACATGTTTTCCCATGAGCTGTGCCTTTATTTATAAGTAGCAGTTTTCAAACATTTTTTGCTACATAATCCCAAAACCATTCTCTGCCAACCTCGCTCAAGCGGCTATTGAAAAAATATTGTTGCAATAAAAGGTCATAAATGCAATCATTGTGCAGCCATTAATATACAGACCCAATTCTGTGAAGAAATATTTGACCCTTGGAGATTTTAATAACAGTAACTCTTCCGTACAAACTGCTTTGTTTTCCTGTTAATAAGCTGGCGGCTGACCTGCTCTTCTCTGCTGCTCTCCTGTCTATCTATCTGCTTCTCATACCTGTCTGCTTCTTTCTTTCTTTCTTTCTTTCTTTCTGCCTTTCTTTCTTTCTGTCATTTCTCTTTCTGTCTGTCTCTTTTTCTTTCTTTCTTGCTCTCTTGCTTGTGTGCGTCTGCCTGCCTCTTTCTAGGTTCAGATAGTGCACAAAAAGCTGGACTTCAGCCATGTCACGTCTCGCTGTGGCTCCAAGGACAATATAAAACATGTCCCTGGAGGAGGCAATGTAAGTACTGCTGGAGCTGGAGGCAGACTAGTTAATGATGGATGCATACAACAAGATTTTCTCCTAATTTAGCCTCGGTTAGGCCATCCTACTCAAATATTGATCACATGATTTGACTGCTACATATAAAGAGGGAGAAATCAAAAAGAATCCCATGAAATTTTCATTTTAAGTAGCCACAAAAAGACCAGATGTGTCAAAAAAGGTTAAAACAGAATTGACGTGTTTAAAATAGGGTGAATGCATGCTACAGTGTTTAATACAACCTGGTCAGACTGCATTCAGTTTTTAAGCCTTAGTCACTCAGATCTATACTGACTATTTTAATAGAGATGTGATGTGTGTTACAACGATGCTACAAAGACCTTGAAAGCAAATCAGTCTGATTTTGAGTCAGTCTTCTGTGCCAGCATAACCTGAGTTGGCCCTGATAAGGCCACTGCACAGATTTACAAAACTGAGGTTAAAATCCCATCGCTCATAAAGAGCCCAATATTCAAATTTTTGTTGGAATGGCAGCTTTGGTGTTTCATCAATTTAAGAAATCTTTTTTTTCCCTTCAAATTGTCATTATCAAAAACAAAATGCATGATATGGCTGTTACTTCCAACACTATGAAGTAACTGAAAATGCATGTTGTGTAATTATCACATTAACTGTCGCTTCTATTTGCATGTTGGTTTGAATGGACTTCCCCATTCCCCACGTTGCTGCCCACCTTCCCAGATGTGGTTCACATCTGCTCTGACCACCTGCTGCACTATCACATTCCATCCATGAGTTACTAATTAGCTACCCAGATACTAGAGCAATGTATCATGTGAAATAAAGCTTACCATAAACACTGACACACTTTAAGTCCCCACTAGATAATATTATAGGATAATACACCTACAATTTCCTTGTTAGTCAGGCCTCATTTTTTTTACCAAAAGAGAAAAAAATCTCTTGTATTTTGGTCAGTGATTATTGGAGAACATTTCCAAGGACAAGCATCACCTTTTCAGCATTCAACTATTCAACAGTAGTTTTTTCTCAATGAAAATTTGTCTAACAGCAGTTTTGTTGGATGACTGTTACTAAGTCCACCACTCTAAAATTAGTTTGCCTTTAATCAAAAGATTTAAAGAGCTTTTAAAATGACCAAGGGCCATTGTTTGGGAGGATGTGAATCAGAGTAAAATTATCATAGCACAGCCCCAGAATCTTGAAGCTTGTTTTGTTTTGTTTTTGTTTTCAGACCTAACTGAATCTTATTTTTTTAAAGTGGTAGTGAATTTCAGTTTTGCACTGATATTTCAATTAACTACTGCACAGTAATGTGTGTATTTACAGGTTACAAAGCCTTCCAGTGACTTAGCCAATAAGAGCTAAGAGCATATCTGAACCATTTTAACATGCATCTGTCTGAACACACAATTTGATCGGTCCCACGTATGGACAGCCTTGTCATTTCCTTTAAGAGCATAACATCGGATTATATGTCCAAGACATGGTTACAGTGTTTTTAGTTAAACAAAAATACTAAAAACAGCATGTTAGTTAGTAATAAAAAGGCTACAGAGGAAACAAGACAAATTCAGGTCAAAGAGGAACCTACAGAGGAGAGAATCAACAGAAGATGGATGTTGTTTTGTACTTCATCCTCCCACATATCCCATTGTGATTTCATGCTCTCTATAAGTGGGCCAGGTGCATAACAACAGATGACAATTGGTTCTGAAAACAAGCAAAAGAGAGGACGTTGAAGTTCGGATGCATTGCACTGTGACCAGAAGATGATGAGAGACCCCCATCTTTATGTGGCATTTTTATGAATGAATGAAGTGTAAGAGTACTGTATTGTAATGTGTACGCTTATCCAGGTGCAGATCTTGAATAAGAAGGTCGATCTGAGCAAGGTGACATCCAAATGTGGTTCCAAGGATAACATCAAACACAAGCCAGGTCAGACTGAAAACAGTTGTACTCTGTTCTCTTTTATGCTCCTCTCTTCAAGCTTAGTTAATTCTATTCCGTTCTATTCCTATATTAACCTCTTTCTCTTTGCCCCAGGTGGTGGTGATGTGAAGATTGAGTCCCATAAGATAAACATCAAGGCAAAGTCTAAGATTGGATCCCTTGACAATGTGGGGCTGGAGACGGGCAACGGACACGCCAACGGACACGTCAAGGTTTAACACCATCACTCTGAGAATGCTGACTCATTGTGCATTTACACACTTACACCACTAGATGGTGTGATAACATGAGGGGATACTATATAAAACCCTCATCTGGTGTGTGTGTGTCTTTGTCTTCATGACTGCATGCCTGCCTGTGTGTTTGTGTATGTGTGATTGTGTCCCTGTGTGGGTGTGTTAATTGTCATGTATAGGAGGAGAAGGCAGAGGGGAAAACATCATCACCCCCAAATGGGGCTCAAACAAAAGGGGCAGAGAACGTTGCCATGGCAACTGCACCAGGAAGTGTTACTAAGGAAAATGGAGTTAAGGAGCCCACACCTACTCCGTTCGGGGGGGACGGACTGAGGGAGCCCCTTTGCATGGACAAACGCATCCCTGAGACAAGTATATGTCACCCCACAGACACACACACACACACACACACACACACACACACACACACACACACACACACATGCATGCTCACATGTACTTAAAAACAAATTAATCCGCCTAGAAAGAAATTATCTATGATTGATGATAAATGGTTTTAAAAATTAGTTAGTTTGCCTAGAGGGAATTATGAAAAACACAAGTATTGGGATAATGATTAGAACTGCTGGCAATGTAATAATAACATTGCCAGATTGATCTTATGTCATGTTGTACAGTTAGGCAAAAAAAAAGTAAAAGACAAAAAACAGCCAGTGTTGTTGCTGGGTAAACTGGCACTGCGCAGTCGGCTAATGGAGTGCCAAACATCTGCTACCCCATGTGATTGCCTGACTGTCTAATGCAGTACAATGCAATGACTTTCAGACACTGGGTCCGCTTCAGACCCACTTGTGGGTCCCAGCATGAGACAGGGGGATCATGGGAAGGCATCCTGCATTTTGTATCAGTAACAGAGGGTGAAAATTTTTAAATCATGCAACATAGGCACAATTTCTATTGTATCTCCATGTATTGGGCCTTATAATGCACTACTGCGCACGATGCCCTGTGAAAACAAAGATGACTGGAGAATGGTTGCAGCCTTTTTAACTACCTGACACAGACAAACTTTTAATGCCCAGAGCTGCTGATGTACTGGCAAAAAAACAACAAAAAAACAATAAGGATCATACTCCAAAAAGAAAAAGAAGCGCCACATAGTATGATTCAATGTAAGTTGAATCATACTGTTTTCTCTGTCAAAGACCTGATGGTGAGGAAGCCCCGACATGTGCTTTTTGCTTGGAAAAGTTAGCATGTGGTGACATTCATTTCCCTAGAAATTTAAATGACATGTAATGTCCAATAAATATGAATGTTACTGATTTGCTCATATTGCATGAAAGACAATGTTTTACAAATAAATCTGGAGAAAACATAGAAGTATTCTAATATAAGTACATTGGAAGCATAACTACTTTTTTGACTACTTTATTTCACTTCACAAAGGTCACATGACTAGTAGTGCCTCTACATGTGGGTCCTAACATGAAAACGTTTGGGAACCTCTGGATATTCAGCTGTGATTATAATAAAATGAAAAATAAGAATGTTTCATTTATATTTTCATAAATCATAAGAACATGTTCCAGACAGTAAAGCCCTATTCCCCTCAGACCAGCTGGCTAGTAAAAGTTTCACTCTGGAAATTTCCAGAGTGAAGTACCTTTCTACAACTTGGTTTTCAATTTTCAGCTCATTTTCATCCTTTCCCTCTCCCCTCTGTGCGTCCTTTTCTGTTCTCTCATCGCTTCCCTCCCTCTTTATATTTTGCCTCCACAGATTGAGTCCCAGTGGCATGTAGATTTTGGCAGGAAATGCACGGCACTCGCCCACCTGCCAATCAACCAACCAACCACGGCGCAGTCACCCCCCTCTGGCCCTGCCCTTCATCTCGCCCACTGCAGCACCGAACTGACCAATCGCCTCTCAGTGTTTCTCTGGGGTCCACCTGCCAGCTTCCTGCTAACAACCCTGACCTTTTGACCTCTTGATGACCTTTGATTGACCTTTGAACCTGCTGACCGCAGAGCAGAGCACTTCCTGTTTGTCTGTGTTTCTCTGTGTGGGGTTTCACCAGCTTTTCTCCTGTGAGCATCCCCAGCACCTGCTGGCTTCAAGGTCCTGAAAACCCAAGCCTGAACCCTAACAACCCCACCACAACCCTCCCACTAGTGTAGTCAAGGGTGTAAGGAGCTATATAGAGCAAAGCCAAATTTTTCTCTGGGGTAACAAGAATTAGCATATTCCCGCCTATTAGCCTAATTACTACTGACCCACATAAAACCAGCCCTGATATTTTTGTGGTCCCAGTTGTAGGCCTTCAGGATATGGCCCAGAACCACTTCCAGGCTCTGTCCGTATCAGCTACGCAAACCCTACCCTTTGCCCTCCATACCCAGCCTGTTTCTGCAAAGTCCCATACAACACAAACCAGCTGAGGGCTAGATTCCTAGCTATCTAGCTGGCTAACCAATAAAGTCCACAACAAAACAGGACAAGGATTTTAATCATCTATCTTAAATCAGCACATTCAGCACACGATCCATCCAGCCAGCAACTATGTCGAGGTCTATCTGCTGTTCTACACAGTGCATTTCTGTAGGTTATTTCATAGCTTACTCGTCAGCCATTACCTCTTTTGTTACTTCTCTTAGCATCATCATGGCATTTTGTTTCAAGCAGTGAATATCTGTAAAATTAACACCCTGATGCTCATAGCTAGCAGCGATTGGCACAAGAGGACGAGGGCTCATCTAGAATAGAATGGAAAACATGGGAGATGATAGGGAGTAGATCTAAGGACAGACTTCTGAATCAGTACAGAGAAAAGCTTCAAGGATTTTAGTATATTTAACGCAGTGAGATGACAAATGACTGCAACAAGTCAGTTTAGTATGGTATGATGAGATGGCTAAAATTATTTTATGGCCAACTGTGAGCAAGTTCATAGTTTTGGTAAGTAGGGAGCACTTGTGCTCGTCTGGAAGGGGCTGGCTCAAACAGTATTCAGCATTGAACTGTTTGACCCAGCAGGCACGTATTTGACATTGGGCCACAATACTTGATGTTACAGTAGAAAATATGACTTCAGCCTGAACATTTTACCTTGAACAGGTTTAATTAACCCTTTAAAACTGTGGAGTGAACCTGCTAGCTGCTGCAGCTTTTATTCCAATGACCTCAAAGCACAGTAAAATCAGTGCCAAAAATATAGCTGCAATCCATCCACCATGTCACTGGCTGCTATATAATTCACTATAACACAATGACATGATAGTGAGATAACTAAATCCTCACCATTAATTAGGTATATACACAGGTTTATTGAGTATACCACCTCATTATTGGGGTATAAATCATACCTACATCTTTCTGGACATATTGAGTGTATACCGTCTCCCTGCACTACTTAATCAGTGCTCACATTCTAGTAATAAAACTAAACACTTAAACAGATTCAGATCAGTCCTGGTCAATGCAGCACAGATCCACAGACTTCAGTGGATATATATGGCAAACCAGTTTAGCTTGGTTCAGTTTGGTTTGGGTTGAATATGATTAAAATAAAATTTAAAAAAAACTTTAAAAAACTTTTTCCATTACTAGCCTGATTAACTCCTATCTTTTCTAACCTAACTCTTAATGAGCCTATATATTGAGATTAAATATCCAGAGGGCACCAAACCCATGTCAAACCTTTTGTATGACAAAATAACTCGGTTCATTACAGCAAGACCCCTATGCATCGTAAAGTCTTGGGGATCAAGCTCCATGATTAACCCTTTAGCTTTAGCTTTAAACTTTATCAATGTGCTGACGTTTTCACCAGGCATTCAACCATGCTCGCCTACCAACAATACCCCAGTCCCCCACCGTGTCCAAGCATGTGGGGCTTCTAACAAAAGCCACTGTGTATCTTTAGTGTGTTGGCATCAAAGCCCTGTTGTGTCTTCATAACAGTGACCCCCAAACCCTGTTGTATGTTTCAGAGTGAATCCCCCTCACACCCCCATAAAGCTCCACCACGGAGGACCCCAGAAGCCACCCTGAGCTGTAGCTAACGTATGCAGTCCATCAAGTGTGGCTATTAGAGACAGGCAGGCAGCACCCCTTCTTCTCTAGTGCATGTGGCACTTCTTGGTCATGTGGTTCAACCCAGTGGATAGGGAGCAGGGCTACAGAGTCACGCCCTCTTCTTTAAATCCTCCTACTAGCCAATAACGTCTTAGATTCCTATCCGTGAAGTGTGGTAACTTTATTCACACATATACACACACATATACAAGCACACACACAAGCACAGATATATACATGAAAGCACACAACACGCTCGCCCGTGTGCAGGCGCATGCTCACACACACACAAACACACACACATATACACCCAAACAGAATCCAGCACTCGACAGTTAAATAGTATGCTATTCATAAAAGCATCTTTCTCTCCGTTCTAACAACAAAACCCAGTCTGTATTGTGTTTTGATGGTCTACTGCTGATATCGTTAAAAACAATGATGAGCTGTGTCGTTGTGTTGTTCCCATCATAGTCATCGTCAGACATCTTCATCATAGGTTCACCGTCATCCCAGCCTTGTTTCCTCTTCCTGTGTTTCACTACAGCTCTGACAGCAATACAGTGATCGTAGCTGGGAACGCCTCCTGTTGCACATGCATACACGTGAACTGCAGACAGAGAGAGATGGAATGACAGAGGGACCACGGGAGTTAGTACACAGGCAGTCAATAGAGGTGAATTCTCTTACAGGAGGTTGTTACAGAAAGTCATCTTAAAGAAAGAAATTTCATATTCATGGCAATCTGGAGCTTGGAAGTTTCCACTGAATGATGTTACAACTTTAAACTCATTTGCATTCATGATGTAAAGCAGGCCACAACCTACTGATGCTGCAACCAAGCCAATCTAGGTGAACACTGCATGAAAGCAGAGGCAGAAGATAACATCACATCTCTAGTTTTCTAGCTAGTTAATGTCGCTGGCAGAATTTTTTGTTCTACATCATTATGTAGTGTGGTGTCATTGGATCTACAAACATCCTGAATAACATTGGAAACATTGTCTAAAGTCCAGTCACCAGTATTAGTTATGTGTTTTAATATTTGGCGATCAGAAACCACCCTCTTCCTGTTTCAACTTGCCATGAATGCAGCATCATTTCAGGACAAATGAACCAAGACTGTTTTTCTAGTGGTCAAACAGAGCTGGGCTTGAAATTTGAAGTAGGCTTTTAAGCAAATGAATCTGTCCTTGCAAAACATAGATCCACATTAAAAAGAATCTATGAGGGGAAAAAAGGTTATAGCACACTCTGTTTTAAAGAAAAGTTAAATCAAAGGTTGAGAACGTAAAAGTGTTAATCACAGTCAAACGGGAACACTATTTTTCTTCAGTCATTAAATGTCTGAAATATGATTTGATCTGATTCATGAATTGTGTAAGAAAGCACTTTTTTTTAGCACTTTCTGTTGTTTTACCAAATGACCTAAATTCAGTTTTGCATTGCAGGTTTTAGTGAAACAACACTGTGATATGATTTACAGGGTCCAGAACGTTATTGTACGTCACAAAGGTCAAATGAGTAGAATCAGCAACTCCCATTGGGAAAAGTCCATTCCACACACTCCAGTTATATGCATGGTGCGTTAAGTCTGGGATGGCTTCAGGACAAACAATGAAGGATTAGTGATGCTTTTGTGGCCTGTTGCTGAAGTTGTCAGATGCGTGAAGTGTTGTTACTGCATTCAACCTATAGAGAGCGCTGCTTAGCCTCTGAAACACTGATAGTCTGGCTTGTAGCTTTTTTTTCTTTCTTTCTTTTTAAAAGGCTGACTGAGACACACATCTGTGTTGGACCTCAGTAGGATCATTTTGTCATCTTAAAAAAGCCCACTTCTTGATGGCCACTGTATTACTATATTATTGTGTCTGGAAAAGTAAATACTATCAGTGGAATTAACTATGTACAGTTCTCCTTAAATCTTCAAAGTCTTGTGTTTGTCTTACTCTATTTTGTTCCTTTTTCATACACTGGAGTGATACAAAGCTGCTTTACTGTATTATGGTAAAATATTGTCTACTGTGAGTGTGTGCTTTCGGGAGACAAATAGTCATGGTAGTTAGGTGTAGCACTGATAATCAAAGACAAGCGGTCAAATGTTCAACAATAAAAACTAGACACCTAAAAGCACCTTATGACAGTATTTGATGAGGTATTGTTCCCACAAAAACGCATTCCCGCGAGTTTCTGAAAAAAAAAAAAAAAAAAACGTTTGTGGATCATATGTGAAACAAGAATGTGAATATTCCTTTAAGAATAGGAGCAACATGGGTTGAAAGCACTTTGATAGGTCCTGCACCGAGGTGTGGATGCAGTTCAGTAGTAACACCTGTAGTCTTAATGTGTCTTGGAAGCTCGACGTGAGAGTGAGCTACCGTGTGATTGAAAGAGCTGATGTTGTGTATCCCGGATGATGCAGTCAGTATCCTTTCATCTCATTGGTCAAGTGGATTTTAGTGGAGTATTGGTTGTTGGTGTTGTGCTATTGGCTATGATGGTCTTAAACTCAACTCTACAGTCTGCCCTCCTGTTGTACTAGGATTAACTGGTTCTTACATTCTGACCAAGCTACAAAGTCGATCTTCAAGTTGATGATCATGAAAATGTGTTTTTTTTTTGTTTGTTTTTTTGTCACTTATATGCCAGGTTAAGGTTAAGCATTAAGGTTAGGCCAGGGGTGTAGTTCAAAGGGTTAGGTTTATAACTACCCAGATTTAATTTAGGGTTAAGAAAAATGTTAAAGGACTACACTGTCTTTTTGGGACTCTGGCCCACTGGTCACTTTACACATTATGTGACAACGAGCAAAATCATCTGTTTCTCCAGAAGATAGTTCTGTCTTGTGGTGATTCTGACACATTAACATCCAGTATATCCATGTCCTATGTGATTACCTACTGTCATAAAAGTGAAAGAAGCAGAACTTGTAGCAGCTTAAAGGCTGGATTGGTACTTTACTTACCCACTTGTAACTCAACACTAAACCACAAACTCTGGAAAACTTCCCTCTAGGGGTTGAAACTTTCAGTCATGCTGTCCTTCTGGCCAACCAGTGATGTGGTAGCAGGTATTTTTAGCAGCTGTCAGTGGTCAAGTACCTGCAGCTATATCACTGATTGGTTGAGGCCCTAAGGGTAAAATGCCTTGAAGTTTCAACCCCTAGAGGGCAGTGCAGAGGAGATTTTCTGCTGGTGTTGTGTCACTGTGTCATATTCCACATCAAAAACTTCCAGGCTTGTTTACTGGTAAAATAGACATAAAATTCAACAATAAATGGACTTTAAGTGGCATAAAATCTTTCTTTCTTCCCTGCACAGCTTTGAAACAACATTTCTCATGGAATTTATTTGTCTTCATAGGAAGTTGGCAAAGTTATCCTGACAGATAAACTTTTTGCGCTTTTGATTCTTAATGGACTTCATGATACAGATTGAGATTTTGTTTTCATAACTTATTAATCTACAGGCCATAAACTAAAAATCTTTACCAGCTTTGGTAACAATTTTATTGTCATACTATCCACGATCCAGCTATCCACTGGAGACACAGAGATAATTTTGGTGTCAGTCCTCTCATCACATAATGGTGATCAAAGACCAAACTGCCAAAAAGTCAATTAATGTTAATTTTAGGGTTAAAGTACTATAAGGATTGTACCATAAGATGTTTGTTTTAACCACCACAATAATGATAGGGTTAAGACTAATTTTATGTAAAGCTTGGTTTGGTAAAAAAGAAAGGTCCAGCTCTGCAGCTTGGACAGAATATAAAATCTGGCATCTCTCTGATGTCGCTTCACAACTGTTTAACCCCCCAGTTATAGCGCTTTCTTACCACCCTTACACTAATCCTTCACACTGTCCCCTGTATATAGACACCACCATGTTTTTATCACTACAGAAGTAACTAAAATAAATTAAAATAAAAAAATAAAAATAAAAAAAACAACTGGTTTATTGACAGGGTGTTGTGGATGTAGACAGATGAGCTTTCACGTTCATGAACCTGTTATCATTAAAGTTAATAATAGTATAAGATTGAAAACGCAAGGGAGGAAAAGTGTTCTTTTCTTTTTTCAGAGTCTGCCTTTTTTCCGACAAGAAAAGGGCTGCTGAAGTTTCAAGAATGTTTTTAAAATGTATTGTATTAAAGATGCGAGATTATGAATAAATGTATGAGATTTGCCTCTGTTCTGTTTTGGAAGATAGATCACAATATGGAAACACTTACTGTATTCAAATCGATGGGCAGGAGGGGAGGCAGTGTGTGTCGAGTTCTTTATGGTCTCAGCAAACTGGAAATGAATGAGCAAGTGGTCACAACGAAGCTGGGCCAAGACTAAAAATGTCAAGTCTGTGTCATAGAGCTGATCTTATGGCTGCATTAAACAGAAACTGTGCAGAAATATGGAAAAACAAAAGTAACAGGCTTTGCGCAATTGGCTGGTTTATCAAAAGAGAATGAAGCAATTGGATTCTGGTGAACTAAGAAGTAGAAGTGCTCGGATGAGGTCAGAGGTCATGCTCTGCACCACATGTGGCACTTGACACACATTGCCCAACCCTTACTCCCTCATAAAGCCACCCCCAGTTAGGCTAACAGTAACCAGTACTAGTCTTTTGGCATGTGGTAGAAAGTAATGTTCTGTGTTAGACAGCTCCTACATAGACACCTTGACATACCTACCAACACACAGCTGACCTAAGGGAAGACTTGGACCAAGCTGTCCAAGGACTGAAAGTGATGGAAAATTCTGACTAACTTGTCCTGTTGTTGAAATGGAAAATTGGAAAACCTATTAATGATGAGATAAAGCATAAGCAATTACTAAATGTTAATGAAAAAAGGAATATAGCAGAAAAGAGGGAGTGTTGGTAGATATGCACCTGGAGCCCCTAGCTGTGTCTCCCACCTACAGAGGCATGTCGGCATCCCCAGTACTGAAAACTGGCCTCTTCTGCACGGAGAAACTAGCAGTCATGTACCCAGTAAAAGCAATATGGATAGAGATTGCAGCTGTCCAGCTTTAGTTGCATTGTTAAGGGAAGGAACCTGATTGGTTTTGACTGCAAGACTAACAAATGTTGACTTATTTTGAACTGCTCTGGAGTGTCGGCCTTATGCCCAAATTGCCATTACAAATTGAAAGGAGGCAAGAAAAAGAATCTACTTTTCAGTATTGTGGAGCGGCCGCACTGTAGTGTGTATTGTATTACTCTATAGGGCACAACACTATAGCAAGAGCATGCAGAAGACAACAAACTGCTGGTTGTTAGAGGCATTTGTCCTATTAGATAGAGCTCATCCCCCCTTCCCCTCCCCCCGCCCCT
>OMLB01017050.1:3837-14651 GCA_900302555.1 Myripristis jacobus
ACTCAGATAAAAAAAAAAAAAAAAAAAAAAGGAGAGGGGCAGAAGAAAAAATGAGATCTGAGGAGCAAAACCCGAAACCCACTGCAATTGATGTGAGTAATTGCCCAAAAATTTGGTTCACAGAAGACATGTACAAGCTGCTGTTTTAGCAATGCTAAGATGGTTTCATTCACAGGGCGGCACTGAGAAATCCTACTGTAAATGAATGTGAAACATAGCCCTAATAAAATCAGAGAGCTGACAGACATGGTTGAACTGAAAAATGTGCTGTATTTCCACTCTGGGGGAGCAGGCACTGTAGTGGATTAGACGCTGACTGAAACAGAAAATGCCTCAGCAGTCTGCTGCTAACCATGTGTCTTACCACTCGTGCTGTGCTCCAGCTCTCTCCTGTGTTTGTCCAGAGCGATGCATAAAAAGACACAGGAGTCGGTCAAGTTTTTGCCACAAGCGATATCCCTATAGTACAAATCTATTACCCGAGTCAAATGTGTGTTGCGTTCACAGCAGAAGCAAGTGTGTGACGCCACATTATGCTCAGCTGCATGTTATTTTTTTTTTCTGTGGTTGTTGGGTTCGGCTCATGTTTACTAATACCTTTTCCTCTGTGTTCCTTTCTCCTTTATTCCCTCTCTGGCTGGCGCTGGAGACACAAGCATCATGACAGTGCTTCAAAATGAAATCATTAACTAAATTGCTTTCTTAAAAAACCACAAGTGTGCGGCAGGGTTTGTGTCTGTGTTTGGCTGTGGGCCACAGGCCTCTGGTTCCCAGGCAGCCTCTGCCCCGGCTCTGTTGTGGTTCCCTGCCACCACACTCATTATGCTCAGCCCCAGCACAGCACGGTGCAGGGCTGCGGCTCGCCTCGCCTCACTCACTGGGCTAGTAGGAAATAATCTGGTAATCTCAAACTACTCCTCCATTTCAACTGGGGCCCCGCTCACACAAAGAAACGCTTTGTCCTGAAACATTTATGACCACCCTTTGGATCTCAATCAGTGAATCAATCGAAAACACATTAAACAAATATGGTTTTATATCTGATGTTAAAAGCCTAAAGGGAGTTTTCTGCAACACGGATTTAAGATTTAACACTTTTATACTGCTGCTGTATCAAACAACAATCCCTGCTGTGGCTTCTTAAATGGAAATGATAACAATATTAAATGGTAAAAAAAAAAATCATACCAGAGTTGAGTGCTCTGGTATTTTAATTCTAGTTTATAAAAACACAAACATGTAATTCAAATGCCTGAAGTTTAACAGGAAAAAAAGTCTCTACAGTGTGTGCACACAGACAAACACAGGCATGCACACACACCTATTTAATACGGACACGCACGTTATGTAACAAATAAAATCAGAAAACAGCTTTCTGGAAACTGTCTTTATCTCTCTGCCTCAAATAGATTTAAATAAACAAAGCAAACAGAACAAGGCAAATAGCTGGTGAAGGCCAGACAAATATTTGATTAGAGGAGAGGGATTGTAGCTGAGCTGTATGACAGGGTGGCTGTGGACTCCACCTCCCAGTGCCTGGACTCCAGTATCCCCCCCCTCCCCTCCTAACCCTGTCTCTGACTGTCTATCTGCTCTCGACTGA
Organism: Myripristis jacobus; assembly: GCA_900302555.1. Classification (NCBI taxonomy): domain Eukaryota; kingdom Metazoa; phylum Chordata; class Actinopteri; order Holocentriformes; family Holocentridae; genus Myripristis; species Myripristis jacobus. The sequence goes on from OMLB01017050.1 coordinate 5,441, forward strand.
GCTGAAGGTAGCAGATGTGTCTTTCACAGCCTGTAGAGTGTGTAACCAATCTGTAAACAATAGCTGGGACTTGACAAAGGTCGCCGCACTTGCAACACACACAGCAAAGGGCACCAAAATCCCATTGGCCACTTAGGAAAACCGTGCACATTAGTTTTCTTTGACTTTACAGGTCACTAAATCGTGTCCTAGTGAGCACCAGTGCTGAGCATATTTGTGCATGTTTTTTCCATCAGTGTGTAGTTAGTAGTCGGTCACTACAATGCTATCTGAGCTGCTTAACTAAGCCCCTTACCCAAGTTTAAGTCACCTCGTTGACCTCCTGTTAAGCTAACAGTTGGTGTAAACATGTTCAATCCTATTAACCTAATAATATACACAGAGCCGGGTATAGTAGCCGCAGTGCAATGTGCAAAAAAGCCCGCTCTGAGTCTTAATTACAACAGACAGTCATGACAGAGAAACAGATCCGGCACTAGTCACAGGAGAGGGGACAACAAAAGGGTAATTAGATATCACAACAAATCATTTAATCACTGCCTTTGTTTCAGTATTATTCAAAGTCAGTTTAATGGACATAATAGCAGCTTAAAGAAAAGATAAATGGCAAACGAGTAGAAAATTAAATTTTAGCTCTCTACACCATGCAGCATATTTTGAATGTATCACTGCATAAAATGTACGGCATAATATACTAATTTTAGAACACTGCTTTCTAGAACTAATTATAGAACACTGTTTTGATTCAATAAAAAAATAAATTTAATTAAATTAAAAAAAAAAAAAAAAAATTGACAAATATCTCTCACAGTAGAATCCAGCATGGCAGCATTCACTTCAATTAGATTTTATTTGCAAATTAGTTGAGAGTTTAGTCAGACTCGTGCCCTAAACTGTCATTTGTGTACTGTGCTCTGTTCAACTCTGTAGAAATACTTTTAAATGAGTGAAAAGTAATAAATGGAGCAAAATACACTGTACACAAGTCATGGTAAACACTATTGTTTGCGTACACTGCTAGAAAATGTTTATGTGCTTGTCCAAGCATGTTCTGCCTTTGAAAATTAATTAACATAGCCTGACACAATGAAGCCACACTCCAATGTTGCTGGGCAGCCACATTGCCTCCATTAATTTTCACTGAGCAGCAGTTTGCTAGCTGCTTGCGGATGGCTGGTGGAGCGGGGCAAACGGGCAGCACAGCGGGAAAAAGTTGAAATCAGTGAATTTAAACTAATTATGGCACAGAAAGAACCAGATTTGGAAAGAAAAAAGATACATGTGAATTATACGTTCCCGCGAAATATTAGTTTCTAGCTTCACATTTGTTATCATCACTGGAATAAACGTTTGCAGCAACAACAATGACCTTCCTCCGCCGATTCCTGGCGGAAAATAATTTTTTTAAAGTGCTGGTCTTCATTTTAGGTTCAGTGCTAATCCATCAAAAGTCAAGTGGAAATTAAAGTGATATGTCCACAAGCAGTCGATTCCAAGCCTCACCACTTCCTGTCTATCATAGGAAAGAATGTAATGCCTGAAGTGTGTATGGACGTCTCTGTGTTTACGAGCTTCTAGGAGTGACCATCTGGTAGTCAGCCAGCAGGGACCACCTCAGCTTAGATGGCTACGAGGTTACTACTTGAGACAGTGTATACTGAACAGTGTGAAGCACAAGCAGGCATGTTTTATGCCTCTACACATATTTTTATATGCAATGAATCAGGACTGAGTTTTCTTCATCTCTTATACAGGTTCCAGCTGAATCCAGCTGCATTTTATTCACTAATATCCATGATGTATAATACACAATGAGCCAAATCTGCAAGCTGTGCAATGTATAACCAAGATATGACGTGAGATTTGATGTTTTTCAAAAGAAACATGTTTTTCGTAGTTTACATGTCTGTGTATTGGAGTGTGGGGGTGCAGAATGTGCACAGACCATAAACTCTCCTCTCTGGTGTCAGCGGGGCAGCCGTCCAGGATCAGGCATATCAGCTATAAATGGCAGCTACATCACTACAGCACAGGCTAAAAATACAGGACCCAGTTTCTTCCTCTTCCCTCTATTCTCAATTGTGTCTTTAACTGAAAATAACAGCGTAGAAACTATGTCTAGAAAGTCTGTAAAACAAGCTTCATGTAAAAAAAAAAGAAAAAAAAAGGGGATGTTTTAGGTAACAAAATTCCCTGTACTTTGAGAGGAAGGCAAAAGGCAATCTTAGGTGGTATGCATCTGGGCAAAACAAGAAGCTTTTTTTAAATGGCTGGCAAGCCAAGTTTTAAGAAAGCTCTCGACATGCTATCACTCAAAACTTTCCAAATTTCCCACATCCCCCTCCTGTGGGTGTGCCTGTGAAGTGCTGCACTCTCCTCTCCTGAAAAGCTCCAAGGGATTGCATCATGGGATAGGGTGTAAGACTATGGTAGCAACATAATGTAACATGGGGGAAATACCTCATGTTGGATGATTCATAAACACCCTGTGTACTGGCTGGCTGGCCGGCCAGCCAGAAGCGACTGCGCTCTACTGGTTGTAATGGTGGCGCTGACTGACTGTGCCCAGTGCCAACTCCCTTCACTGGACTGAGTGCTGTTCAGGGGCTAAGGGGGGCAAAGGGGAATCAGTTCACATACACACACACAAACACACACACACAAACACATACACACACACACACAGATTCAGACTATAGCATGGCTGTGTTTTAATTGAGTCCCAGCCTTTGTGGTGTCTGTTATCTCTGACTAATAGCATACATTGGCCCTCTCTCATTATCAGAGTGGGTCTTTATCAGGGACCCTTGTTTGATACAGTTAGAGTTAATGCATTATGAACCACACACCAAGAGTCAGCAGTGATCTACATATTCAATAACTTCCGTAATTATATGCGCAATTCATCAGATGGGATGTGATTGCAGGGGAAGTGGAATAGAGTGGAATAGAGAGGAGCAGAGAGGTCTGATTCCTAGAGGACAGAAGTCTAATCACAAAACTAACATGATAATTGAAATCTAAATTGAAAGGCTTAGCTCTCAGGGAGAGTATGTCAGGCATGGAGTGTAGAGGTGCTTGCAAAAGTGAAAGAGAGAGAGAGAGAGAGAGCAAAACTGAGACTTCACGCGCATATACACAAGCCGACTGCATTCAGTGTACACACAGTACGCAAACATTTTAAAAAATATGGGGCTACTTCACTCTTTGAGGTGCTTAGAAAATCCAAGAGGTGGCTCTGTGGTGAGAAGTTTGCTTCAAGGAACCCTAAAGATTAAAAAAAAATTCCCATTGGACTATTAGATGGAATTTGCACTGTATATTTCCAGCGTGCTTTGTAAACATTTTGCTCAAACGTCTTTGATCATCCATTTCATCGGTCCATCCATACAGTTTTTCAGATGCAGTCTTTGAGTACAGCTCACGTGTATGGCGTTCCGCTTAGTGGAAACATCGTCTGTTACCTTATCACCTACAAATACTGCCAATAACTGTTTATGCATTGGATTTGTAATTTAATTATTTCTGAGACAAAATGACAAAACAACATGCACAGGGGTAATGTATTTTCAATGCACCCTGGAGTCTGTTCCTGGAGTCCGACTGCAGTTCAGTAATTGGCCGATTCTCTACACTGTCACAGTCACCCGTCTTTGCTTGAGCAGACCCAACTACACAGCTTTCATGTTCTTGTTTTCAAAAGCTAAGTGAAGCAATCGGACAATCCCACTTAAACAGTGCAACACAGCAAGTGTCTGAAGGGGGGGGGGGCACTGCTCAGCTCACCTTCAGGGTCTGTAATCACTTTAGCTGTCCATTCATCCTTTCATCCAGACAAGGAAACTCAAAGACAGAAAACACAATAAAGCTCTATTCACTTTGGGATTTTTAGAGGTGTATCTTACTTTTATGCTGGCATACTGAGCAGTGATTTATTTTCCCAAACATGTTCTGTCAAATTACACATAATCATGTAAAAAGCCTCTTTTTTCAGATACATACAATCAAGAGATAGCATTGTGCCAAGAACACTGCACTGAAACACAGCTGTCCTCCGATTCACCTCAGAGCCTGTGTTGTCTTCAGATTCACTTCTCATGTTTTACTCATCATGAACCGGAAAAAAAAAAGTGCTGTGGGTGGGAGATGATGCAAAAAAAAAAAAAAAAAAGTCCTCTGTCCTGTTCTCCTCTCCTCCCCTCTTCTCGCTGTCCCTCCCAACCACAGGATTCATATTCAGCCCTCAATAACATTTAATTAGTAATGCCAAATTCATTAACCTGTACTGCTGTTCCGCTGGCCTCAGCCATAAATTAGCTTAATGTGAGCAGACGTATTGCAGCTGTAATAAGGGACATAAAACTCAAAGAGAAACACATACTGTGCCTCCGTAGTCATGGATCATTATAACTCAGCAATGTTTAAGAGGGAAAGTGTTCCCTTTCAGTGTGGCAGCTCTTTAGCAGCTCTTAACTATATACATATATATATATATATATACAGTATATATATATATAAATATACGTATATTTTTTGTAATGATCAAAGAAACTTTTACATTGGCCGAAATAAAACGGATATTATGGAAATGCATTACACAAGACTGCCACTTCATATATATTTTCATCACCACTTCTAACTTGTAATAATATCGTCAATACTTTAGCAAAATTGCTAATCATATGAAGCTGTTTCTGCCAGGCAAGGATATCCAGGATAAAGGTAGATGTGTTTTCATCTTAGAGTTAATGTTGCTGCCAGCAGAGTCTGTTGAGGTTCAAGAAACCAGTGGTGGATCAATTTCCACTTTTTGTATCAGGAAAAGAGATGCAAGAGACAATTTAAACGGCTTCTGACAGCTCCTTCTGACTGGAGAAGTTGCTCCTAATCCAGGTCTTTGCCATCTACTTTTAAGTTTACTGAAGTGAGTACTGCACATTTTGGCCATGTGGCATTTAACTCTAATATCACAAGGCAGTGCTCTATCAACAGACGCATCCCTCTTCCAGGCTTTTTCTCTCTTCCTCCTCTCCTTCGCTGTGTCTGAAATGGCTGAACTTCGGGTTTTGTTTCTTAGGCAGACAAATGGAGTCACAAAACAAACTGGTATTGTAAAAAACCTCGGATGACCTTCACTATCCTAAGATTACACGTTGACCTTTCCGCTCCTCTATCCCCGAGTGATTTCGCCTAACAACTCTCACCAAAGAGCCTATTAGGCCCGGATCCCACTTTGTTGTTAAAAAGGGTCTTGTCCTTTCAGAACACTCTCTTTCTTGCTTTCTATTTTTTCAAGCATAGGTGGTGGAGGAACACAAGTTCATTGTTCCCTCGCAGATGGAAGTTGGAGTTACTAGGGTAACAGCTCTAATCCTTCTTTTTACCACCTTTTTCATATTATCGGCCTATCGAGTGCTACCTTTTAAGTCACAGGCAGAGCTCCCTCTCACTTTTAATTAGCTATGATTCTATTTGCCAGGAGACAACAGCTAATCGAGCTAATCGAAATTTGCGAAATAATGACGCACTGCAAGCAGCTACCTCTTTCTCCCGAGGCCTGCTTCAAGAATAACAATAATGAGGCCATTATCGAGGATTGCACTTTAAAACGCTGCCCTGCCACCAAAACAGAGGATGTAATTGTTCTGATGTTTTTCATACAATCAACAACCCATTGTTGATGACTTGAGAACTAAGGGTGCAAAGAATGGATGCCATAATGATTGGTCTGTGCTGCCATGAAGACCCAGTGCAAAATTGTCCACAGAAGAAGGGCCTCGATAGACTACTGATTTGATTGAAAGGGCTGTGGATGAAGACAACTGTCTGGCCCTTTAGAAAAATGTCCTTTCTGCTTTTTGTCTCTCTTCCCGCTCAAATAGCCCCCAAGCCGCATTAGAGAAGAACTATTCATATGGTGAGAGGCTGGGAGTCACACAGGCTCATGTGAAGGGGCCACATAGTTGCTGGAGGAGAATGGCCATTTATATAACCTCCCTCTATTCCTAGCAAAATTATAACTGAACTTAGGAGGAAGATGAAAATTTGGTTCACAGTTATCTGTCAGAAGACAAACAAGTGCCGGCAAAAGAATGTCAGAGCGACAGTGCTTCTTCCACATATGGTAAAAAAAAATCAATTTAGTTAACCATCCATGTATTGAAAGTGTCAAGATGGCTTAAATGTAATTGTACTGCAATTATAATTGCTGCAAAATTAGCTAAATTGCCGATAACAGCCCAGCCATTTTGGGAATTAAAAGATCACATAGAGAGAGTAGATTATGTTGAACAGAGATTGATAAAATATTTTGCAAAAAAAAAAAAAAAATCCCATGTCCAAAGTTAGTGGGTGAGAGCTCAGAGGGGTTGTGCAAACATGGCACTGCACCTATTAGCTGTGCTCCATTGTGAAGGAGTGAGAGGGGCAGAGCTGGAGGGCAGAAGGAATGCTAAGTGGGCCCCTTAGCCTAGTCAACCTTCAGTGGGTTTCATTTATCTTCATCTTGTTAGACTAAATTAATTAACAATCTCAATGTTACACACTTTCTCCTTTCATTACATCAAATAATGGCAGAGATGTAGGGGGAGGCCCTGCCCACTGGGACTAGACAGAGACTACGGAAGACATCTTTCTCTCTCTCTCTCTCCTCTCTCTCGCGCTCTCTCTCTCCCTCCCTCTCTCTCTCTCTAAAACACACACATGCAAGCGTGCACGTGCTGTTTCTCTCAACCTCTTTCACAACAACAACACAAATGAAAAACAGTTAAAATGATTCCATAAACTTATGAAAAATTGATCTAAAATGAAGCGCCTCTTCTCTTCAACAAAGAGCAGAAATCCGGGGCTCACAATAACGTGAGCACAAATAGTCATCTCTCAGTGAAACACACACAATGTAAAAACTCGGGGAGCTTTTCCACTTTGTTACCGATATCTTGCTTGTCATGAATCGGGAATTTGAAACAGAGTGACATTATTTTCAAGAGACAGTACAAAGGCTCCGAGCGCCACACTAAATAAAGCGTTCACCTGTTTGATGTATTTTTCACAAGGACTACTCATGACCGTGCATCAGGTGTGATTAAGAAGCAGCATTTCACACACAACTGAAAGTGAGTAGTTTTGGAGCTATTGCAGCTCCCTATGTGTATGACTCAAAACCAGCTGCGTGACTCATTACATTAATGACGGGTCTTTCTGGTGTGTTTCTGAGATACGGCGTTAAAGAAAAAAAAAAAGAAAAAAGACATACACATCTGGTCACTGGAGCAGAGATGGAGCTCATGTGCCACGCAGCTGGGAAGCAGATCCTGGGCTAAAAACACAACATGTCCCCTTCGACTGCTGCAAAATATGTATGTATTAATTAAGTCACAGGTGCGAGTGTCTAGTTGCACTGACAAAGCCCTCTTTGCCTCAGAAAAGATGCGGCGCTTCTTCACTGGAGAAATGTCCAACTGCCTCATCCATCCATTCCTGTGTCTATCCTTTTCCCCCCTTTCCAGCCTCCCCACCCACACCCACACCCACACCCCTCCCCAGGACACACGTCTTTGCCAAGCAAAAGGGCTAACCCTGAAGCAAAGCCTGCCTTTAATCTTGGCCTGATTGTTGAGGCCTCCGTCCTCCAATCTCCAGCCAGTGTGTGCGTGATATCTGTCTACTGGCACGTCTCCTTTAATTAAAACGGACACTGACAGAAGGATGTGGATTAGGAGCGCAATAATGTGTTTACTTAGAATAATCACAGTGTTCTCTCACAGCAACGAGTCCAGCCCAGAACAAAGGGAAATTGTTGCAGAAGAGCCAAAGTACAAGGTCATGGCTCTGTTTTTTTTTTCTTTCTTTTTTTTTCTTTTTTTTTTTTTAAATCATTATTCTTGGTTGGGTTGTAGATGTGCAATTTGATGTGAAAAAATATCCCCGGTGGATTGGAGAGGTGTTGCTGTCTGTCCCAACCTGACAAACATCTTCAGCTCAGATCGACCCAACTGGTTTCGACAGGTGGTGAGAGTCAAACACAAACCCTCCACTCTGCAGCGTGAGTGGAACAGCAAGCGGAAATGAACATAGGCAGTGTGCTCGCTAAACTTCAACACACTGTATGCCTGAATAACCCCAAGTCAAAGCCTCGCAGATACAATGCACCAAATAATTGGTGTCATGCAACAGAGCAGATTATGGATACTTTTTGCTCACAAGGGAGCTTCTTTTATATTAGTTTTCTTCAATTTAAACGGATTTAATTTCTTTCACAGAAGATAAAATGACACCTTTCATTATATTAATAGTTATTTTACCACATAGTTAAATGATACGGACAAAGTTACCAAACTTTTTTTTCAGTTTTTTTTCTTGACACATGGTTAACTCATAATAGTCGTTGCCACAAAGTCCTTGTCAGTCGATTCATGCATTAGAATCCTTCAAGATTGAATTCTGCACAATTGTTCTGTGGTTTCAATTGGATCAAAACTCAGATCAGAATTTGAAAAGTACTTTAGAATTCATCCTGACCCTTTCATGACTATCCATTTTATAAATATATAAGAATGATCTTAAAGGATGGACGATGAAAGGTAAAATAAAATAACTTATTCCCAAACTCAAATTGCCTTTGTGGATTCATAAAGTTGCATTGAATTGAATTGGACTGAACTGAATTTAAAATATTAAAATAAAATGCTTTTTTTTTTTTTTTTTCATACATGTATGTTTTGAAAACAGTTGTGAGAGGCTTTGCAATTTAATTCCTAAAGGACATTTTGACTTGGGAGAGTAATGGTATCAAATTGTCCTTTCTTTTTAAAATGCTCCCAACAGTTCTAGGAGAGAAAAAAAAATGCTGTTAATTTAATCAAATAAGTGACCTTTTGAAAAAGAAATCAAAGAGGATTCATTAGCTTTAGTAAAGTTTGGCTGACAGCAGCTTTGAAAGGCAGATGCTGCTGCTGTGGCTTCTAATGAGCCAACCCTAATTAGGGAGCAACACTGGAGCCTAGAGAAGGTGGTTCACTAGGAAAGGAGCCAATGGTAAATACGCTCTCTTATTTACTTCCTCTGTGTGTAATGACAGCACAAATTTTTAATTAGAATCACAGGAAGGGTAAAGACAAAAAATGTAAATCTTTATGGTAGGTTGAATACAAACACAGTGCACAACAGGAAACAACAGAACATCACAAGAACGGTACGCCGTCCCCAGCCT
>OMLB01017052.1:0-10022 GCA_900302555.1 Myripristis jacobus
GCAGGCTTTAAAGGTGCTGCCAGGGGTGGAAAGACAACCAAAATATCCTGCTCAAGCAGAAGTAGGCAACTATTTCACTGTTTCACTATTTCAAATGTTACTCAAGTCAAAGTAAGTTACTTTTTCTATAATAAGTGACATCAAAAGTCAATGTGTGGAGCTGCTCATTAAGAATCTAAGTTTGGAGGACAAGGTGGCAGGACCCAGGGTGAGCTCATTTTCTGCTCTATACCTGTTTCCATTACAGTGAACTGGAGCTCATTTGGACATAAAAGCTCACAAAGTCATGCCTCAGTTCATTATCAGTGAAGCAGATGAAAGTTTTGTGTGTACATTACAGCCTCACTTATCTTCCTGACTTCTGTTTTTGATGGAGCCTCACTTTCATCTAATTTAGAGGAGGTGGGGAGTTTGGCATCCTTACAAAAAACAACAACAAAAAAAAGGCTTTAAATATTGATCAAATAATCAGGATGGGCATGCACACATATTTTCACAGCGTCTGACAAATATCTAAGTATATAAACTGAATTTTATGCCCTTGATTACAAGTATATTTTTGCTGTGTAATCTGGAAAGGTAAAGCCAAATCTCTTAAGGATTCAAAATATGTGTATCCAGGCTGGCATTTGTACACTGAATTGAGATATTTGGTTTGTGACATCTTTTGATGATGTGACATCCAAGCATATTAATAGTTTTTCAGGGTAGGAGGTAAGTTATGTTGAATCAAAAGCCCTCCTTTTGAAGTAAAATGTTTTTCACATTCATTCCAACATCTCTTCCACTAAAGGGAGTCAAAGGATGAAAAAAAAAAAAGACACCAGGGTGTTTTGTTCTACTCTGCGTAGAGCTATACCGCAACATTTGTGCACTCTGCTGTACCCACAACAGTGTTTGAAGTCATATCTTATAAACATCAGAAACACCCTGAATGTCAGCGCTCAAAACAGAATATGGAAGTCCTTTCGCCAACAACAGACTTTGACCATCTTTAAAAACATGTATGCCAGACTGCTCAAACCCAGAAAGGATGCCAGGCCTGCATGATGAAACAGCCCCAAAACAGAGCCCTCAAGGGGGGACCAGCTGCCAGCAACATCTCCTCCCACTTCCACATGCACAAAAAACATACACTCTCACACACTGCGGCCAATTTGTGTTTAGCCCAGTGTGGAGTAGGGACCTAATCCCCCTGCTATAATTGCATTTGGGAGGCGTTACTGTGTATCTGAGTGGCTTGATACACTCCTGAAACCACTTTAGCGTCAAAGCATGCATCTCAGGTCTCTCCAAGGTCAGCCCTTGACAACATATGCCTTCCCATTCCTTAATCCCTCCATTCCCAAACAAGATGAGTAAAACACATGCATCAGAGCTGCTAATTAGTCAATTCTGATGACGCACCGCTTGATTTGACATCATTTTAAACGAGTGGCTGAGTCTGGGAGAAAAAAAAAAATATTAGAAATGTATGAACACTGAGTCAAGGAGAGGGAAAGAAAATGAGAGAAAGAGACAGTTGTGAAGCGAAATGCCCCCTTTTTCCACTCTGACTTTTAATTAAAGGGCTTTCATGGAGGTGTAGTGATGAGATTGGAAGAGCTGAAGTTTGTCCTTGGCTGGAATTACCGTCTGTACTTTGATGGGCTCGCCCTATTGTAACTTTGCTACAGGGGAATATGGGTGACTTTGATAGGAATGTCTTCATTCTTGTTAGAAACAATCAATGTGTACCGTCTAGGTCCCACCGTTATTGTTATTACAATATGCTCATTTGCCAGAATAACTGTGTCTGGGGGAAAGGGGAGATTTCTGAGCTGTCACCTCACATGAAATATCTGGGTGTCTTTGGGTTTCACATTTCGCCATCCCTGCACATCATAAAATGCATGATACATGCTCTGATTTTTTATTCTCTTTTTTACAATATCCAACCGGACTTAATGTTTTATTTAACTTCTATGAGACAAAAAATGTTTATTATTTCCTTTGGCACTGCAGCTAGTGGCAAGTTACCAATATAGCAGCTCAATAAATGGAGAATCGTGTTGAAAGGTAATTTTGATTACACACATGATGGTTTTGATGGAGTGCAGTTTGTGTACATAAAACAAGATTTTAGAAATAATTTGATTTTTCTTGAAAAGTTGGATGGATGTTGTGTTGTGTGAGATAAATCCCCACCACCCCTCCCTGTCCAAATATTATAATATTCAATATCATCGCAACATATTGTGACAATATCATAATAAAAATTTTGGGATTTTGCCCATCCCAAGTCTTCAGTGTGGCATGGAAATGAATGAAAATGACCATCTATGGGCTTCCAACTTTGATCTTAGTAAAGCTTTTTTTTGTGCATTTCCTCCTTATCCAGGCAGAGACTTTTGGAAATTCCCAAACCTTCTACTCCTTTTCATCAGGAGCATATCTGTCACCTCTCATTTCCCGGTGCTACATCACCTCGTCCTCTTCATTAAGTCCTAAGGAACTCGCAGCCCCATACAGTGATGGTGTGAGGGACCCCAGATGACGCCCGGTCCAGGTCGTCCATCACCCCTGTCACATGTCCCAACACCCCCGTGACACCCCATGGCTCACACCCCAGCATGCATATTCACCGATGCTGGTGGGCCCTGAGGTGGGATAAAAGTGCCCCTTCTGAGGAAACCAAATTGCCCCACGTTGTGTATCTCTTTTCTTAGCCAATATTAAAATGGGATAATAAAGAGGGGCAAGATTCCCCCGTGGTAATGGCTCCCCAGAGACCCCGTGGCTAATTAAAGGGCTGCCCCTTCCAATGAACAGTAATCACTCATGGCTTAGAATAGACAAATACATGTATGAGGATGAACAAATACGGGATGCCGGTTTAGGCTGCATTGTTGTGAGATACAATTGGTTGGGGGCGATTTTTTCTTCTATTAGAACTGATTTCTTTTGTTGAGATGAACTTTTTAAAATTTGTCTGGGTCATTTGGTGTTTTCATTTTGCACAGTGATGAGCTAAATCTATGTAAAACAAAACAAATATAAGCAATATCTATTTGGCTTCCCCTTATTAAATCTACACCAGATTCAGGTAAAAACATGCAGATGAGTTAGAGAAGGCTTTTACTTTTAAGACGATCGAGATGTGAAATGTACAAAATGGGCTGTAAAATTATAATTATGTTTTGTGCATTCAATGTACTGTATAGTTTTTGTAGCAGCATTTAAACACAAAATCTGCAAATGTCAAGGTTGAACGACACATTGTCAAGTCTTGAATTTATATTAAAAAAAAACAATGATTCAGTGATTCAGACCACTGAGGTTATGGATGTTAGTATTCAACTCTGCATTTATGCCAAGTTTAGCAAACAGAGTGTGAATTGTGTGTCAACTGTTTCAGCTGCAAAACTTTGAATGCGAACATGAACAATTTAAGGGGTTTATCCATTCAGTTTCCCAAAGGGTTCAACAGAAAAATCAGGGGGGAGACAAAGCTTCTTCAGTTGCTCAAAAGCGAGGAGCCGAAATCTCAGTGTGTTGCTGTCCAAATGCCTATGGATCACGCTCTACATACAAAGTATAATCTCACATTATCTTGAAACCACATCATCCGTCCGCCAGCGGGCCTCGGACTGAGCATGGCTCAAATGCAAAGACCGCTCAAATCCTAGTAGTGTCAGGGAAAAACACAAACATGCAGTTTGTTCTCTTTTTTCTGAGAAATAAAATCATCCATTTAACATGTGGGTTTCACCAGTGAGTCTCACAGCACATCAATATGTGATTTTTGTCTGGCTGCAAAATATCTGCTGTGATAGGAAGAATAAAATAGGCCTCACTTGTACAGCGGTGCTTGTGGTGTTGCTGTTTCTGTGCTGCTTTGCTTAAGTTAAAAAGAGCAACGCCTATAATGCAGCCCAGTAGCAAGGAAAACATGTTGGCATTTTATTTTTCTCCAAACTAAGACTACAGTGCACGTTTTCAAATTTCATAACATTAACCACGACCTTTTCCTTACCCTAACCATGATGACAAACCTTTTCCTAACCTTAACCATATCCTTTTCCTTAACTTAACCAAGTAGTTTCGGTGGCAAACGAAGCAAACAAAAGTGGTTAAGTAGCTCACATGACGATGACGCAGGCTCCACCACATTGGTTGTACGTGTACATGTTGACATGCAATGTATTTTTGGTTCACAAACATTGGGATTTCAACGCATTTGTTGCAAACCAACAAATCAGACATGAAAAATGGCAACATTTTATTCTGGCGACAGAGTTGTATGATGTGGAACTACCTATGACAAACGGAAATGATGCTATTATTGCATGCTGTGTCAGAAAAATGTTAAAAATAGATTAAAGTATTCAAATGCCATATTGGTTCTGTGGATAGACACAGATGAGACAGTGACACAAATGGAGCCAGTGAGAAATTCAAGCCCTTTTAAGCCAAGCAAGGCCAATGTCTAAAAACTGCATTTTATTAAATTACGATGAAACAACAATGCATGTGACATTTCCACTCAATAAAAATGTGAGCTGTGGGTTTTTGCACATGGGCTGAGGCCTTGCTGTATACTGCAGTGCTACTAGTATCAACAATACATATCTGCCAGTGCAGCAGAGGGACACCACTGCACCGACTTGAGAGTTGATCGAGCATCAAATCTTAACAAGGGTCTCATAATGATCTCAATGAAATGCTCTGTGACTTAATTAGATTATGCGCTCTGCATTGTGCTGGGGGTTGAAGGGTGGAGGGTGGGGGCCTTTTTAGTGCAGGGTCACAAAGAGAGTAAATCCTAATCACTTTATGTTATAATAAGTCCACCAAATGCCTTCAGTTGTGTGTGAGAGGGTGTGTCTTGAACTTGAGGTTAAGAATTGAGTAAAAAAAACGAAGGGCCTTAATTTAAATCCCCGATAGTGGCCGAAGGCAGAGTGCTGGCAATACAAATGTTCTGCTTAACCAGTTCCTTCAACTGGCAAATTCAACAGTGCTAAAGTATATGAGCTTCTTGTACAGCACCATGATTTCATTAATAAAAAATGGAAGAACTGACAAGCGCAACACTGCTGAAACAAGGTTTCTATGCCACTGGGTTACATAACGATTTCAAGGCGAGCAGCAGCTCTTTAAAGAAGCTCTTTAGATTCACCGCTGTTTTTCCAGACAGAACCCCTACTGTGATAATTATAGATGTATATGGGTGAAAGGAATCTCTGTATTACGTATCACTTATTTAGTGTCTTACGACGAAACACCCTACACCACGCTTCCAGGAGATCATGGAGGAACTGCTGCCCAAGTGTCCCACAGTGACAAAAACAATACATTAGAAGATGCAGCTGAAAAATGTATTTGTAAATAAAGGTGGCATTTAACCTAAAATAGATTTCCATTTCTTTCAAAGAACATGCATATCAAATAAATGTCATATGCATGTAAAAGTTTTTTTTTTTTTTTCTATTTCCTCTCTCCTGTATTTGATTAAACCTTTTTGATCACCATCTTAACGCCCTGAAAGCTTCGGTTTCTATTTCTGAGAGCAAGGTTTTGGTCTGTTAAACGAGAGTGTGTTCACACCAAGCAAGTTTGGAGAGGCTGATTTGCTCTTTTGGTTCAGTTTGTTTGGCCAGTTGAGAGTTCTTCCATTCAAATTCAGGTTGCATCACATAAAAGCACACCTGGAAATGTGTCTCAGCCACATCAGAGATGTAGCGTCGTCTGTTGGGAGTGAGAATGTAATCCGAGCCAATGAAAGAAAATGATTGCAAAACACTGGGTTTTATGAGTATGAGGAGATAGATGTTGGCATATGACAGATCCTCATACTTGGAAAAGCCAGGCATGAACACCGAGTGACTAGACTAAAGTGCATATTGTGCTATTTTTTCATGTGTGACTGACTGGCATGAAGACAAGAGAAGGTGAATCACAGTAAAGAGCATCATGCCTCGGCAAAATTTAAAGGAACGAGTATCAGATTAGTTTTGACTCCCACATCACCCACCCCACGGTCAAAATGTCTAACCTGGTAGAATGACATGTTACCAAAGCTCTGCTCTTTTGATGAGCTGCTACTGCTGCTTGGTTCCAAATAGCCCTTTCCAACTGTATGAACTTTGAAAGGCACTCTGCGCTGTGAAACCTGCTTCATGGGTTCCAGATTTTTTTCCACAAACACTTCCAGAAAAAGTTCCCTGAAGCCTAATATCGACCCTTCTTGGAGATGATGCGAAAATCATGGTTTCCAGGAAGCTTTATGAAGAATCATCCTTCGTGGTTGGTTCTTCATATGGTGGGATCGGAAACAAAAACCAATTACTTTAGCTTCAATTTACTGAATAGACCCACGTTATTGAACTTTCTGGGTTGCTGGTCGATAAAAGTATCAAAAATGCAACAAAGCAAATTTTCTAGGATTCGTCTAACCAAAGAAAGCAACCTGTTGGTGTGACCACACTCAATTTTGGCTATTCAAACCGGGTAAGATACGGTTTTGTGCAAGAATCTCAAGGTGTTAAGTTCTGTGGCGCGTACATGCAATGACGTCATGTGAAAGCTGTCCAATAAAAGTGTGTCTGTGTCTGCGTCTGGACACCTCAGGTCACTGTAAACCTACTGTCTCTGATCTTGGGAGCCTCCAAATGACTGCATCTCCATTAGGACTGCTGTCATTTCCTGAGAGGCCAACAATTAGTCGTTGCCAGCGGGCCGGCCAAGCTAATGGCTTCAGTGTGAAAGATCTGAGAGGGCTGGTGATGGTAATGCAGGAAGGCCAGTGGGTGCCTGGAAAAGAGCCACTCATCTCTCTGCCCTAATTGCCATGAAAACTCCATCTAGTTGGGTTTATGGAGAGGCAGGAGGCAGGGGACCGGTGCCCTTTGAGAGGTTTTGTTAAGCTGGCCATGGGTTCTCTTTGCCCCACCCCCGAGGCCCAGAAGAGGTAGGCTGCAAAATGGACACCAGATGGAGGAAGCATAACATAGAGGCAGAGCAAGGGGAGGAGGGATTCGGCATGGGGCATGGTGGAAGATTTGGCTGGCTCAGTTAGCCTTGTTGTTCTGCGTTATACGGGCATATGTCGCAGCATTATCTGATATGATTGTGCATTTGAAGTAGGGTTTTAAGTTTAAGCACAACTGCAGTTGCTGAAAATGTTTTGGGGAGAAAATTGCTATATATAACGTTGTAGACAAACATCTATTTGTCAAAAAAAAACAAAAAGCATTGGATTATATCAGAGTTATTCCAGCATTACCAGATAAAATGCTCTGTGGAGACGAAAGCAAAAACAAACTAGTCATTTTTGGCGAGCCTACTGCACCCGCTGTGTTATTCCAACCAATTTTCTGGGGCCTGACCACTGATAGCATAGTTAACTAAGCAAGGTCTGTGCATTTGCATCACGGAGACAGTGGTGAAAATAAATGGATGGAGATTAAATTGAGAGGGAACGGTTGACAATGGGTCCATCTTGTTGTGCTGTCTGTTAATCATTTCCCAAGCCCCTCTGGCTTCAATAAAGGAGAATAAAAGAGTATAAAAGAACAATTTGGGCTGCCCCAGCTGTGAATAGCCAACCCATCATGCTACACAATAGCCCAGTCACGGTTGCTGTAATTCAGCTTGTGATGTCAGACACGCCCCTCTCTCTCTCTCTCCACATCTTTGTTAAAGGTGTCCGTCAGGCATATCATTTTCCTCTGCCCACCCCTCCTGCACGGCCAGATGGTTAAAATCCATAATTCAGCACCACCAAAAAAAATGACCCCCAGACCCCCACCTCCACAACCCTCCATGCTACAACATTACACTCACCGCAGCTCATTATTGGCCAGAGGTAGCCCCCCTCTCGGCTAATTAAGCTCAGCTTTGTCGGGCTGGTGTGCAATAGCTTTGTGAGCCGGGAGGAGGTCCCAGCACCTGGGGAGTCTACCTGTTACTGGGCCTGGTTCATCAGCCACACAGGGAGAGGAGAGCAGAGGGAGATGGAGGGGGACCCAGCTGGCTGGCCCGCACGAGCAGTTAGGGATGGGGTGAAGCTGTACCCACTGATGTGTGATGCAGTTGTTTGAGCAGCATCCGTGGGTATTTTAGACACGATGCACCTCAGTGGGTGTGCCTACACACATATGACAACATGGGGTTTCACTCTTTGTGTACAAACATCTACTCATTACGTTGTTTTTCTCTTATGGACTTCTTTGTTCTTAGTGCATATTGGATCAATGCATTAAACCCTAAACTATGCCAAATACCCTGCATCTTGAATCATTTGCCACTAAAATGTCCAAATCTGTTTATAGCAACGAAATTTTGGGGGGACAAGTAGGGCAACGAGTGATGATTGACAGGATAAATATTCAGCGAGATAAAGTTTTAGAGGCTGCCACAGCAGAGGGAATACTGGCCCCGAATGCTATCCTGATGTGATGTTTTCAGAATAAAGTTTTGCCAATTTGTTGCCTCATCTCTGCTCGCTCTAATAATTGCCAGCCGCACCCAATTTATATTCATGTTAGTGAGAGACTTTGTCTCTGAGTTTAGCTTCGATCTTGTAATTTTCCTTGATCAGCCAGTTTTCATTTGTTTAGCACCAAACTATTTATCTGGCCTTTGAGTCAAATTTAATTTAATTGTCATGAGATCTCAGATGAAAGGTGGCATATGAGGGCGAATGACAGTGGACCTTGGTTAAACCAGTTACTAAGCCTTGATTGGCACTTGCCATTGATTTTCCCCAGGCGACGTCCACCTGCAAATGGGTGGCCTCTTTGAAGTTTGCTGTCTACTGCGTGCAGCACAGTGGGAAAGCAATCAAGCTCAAAGTTCTCTCCTCCTTCAGAATCTCAAGGCTGACAAATAACTCATCTTTTTTTAGTTCCAATCAATATGATGCAGCCCCCTTCACTCTTGCACTGAAATATTTTCTCTCTCCAGTGCTGATTGGAATGAACTCCAGTGTTTCGAAGGTCCCCGTGCACTGATTGTGAGAACGTGAACCAATCCCACTGAATAGTGTGAGGTCTTTTTCCCGGGCAAGCTGCATCAAAGTCTTGCTGCAGCGAGGTGCAAAGGGTCAGTTTTCGAGAAGTACTTGAAAATGGCAGTGCGTCGCCATGGGACTGGAGGACTCCAACCCAAGAGAGGCAGACACAGCTCGGGGCTTTGCAAAATTACCACCTTTGGTTTGGGGAGGTGGAGCCGGTTATAATTCTAATGCATATTTAAATGAGTACTTTGCATTTATCTGCATTAATGTGAAAATGATTTTTAGGAAAATAAGAATAGAGTGAAATTGATATGGAAAGGTGTAGAGGGGAATTCATGAGATGCAAATGTCTGATGGGGATAAATGGCAGGCCCATCTTTACCTACTTAATATCCATGAGGTCATGGCTAATTGTTCTTTTGTTGTGCAATTACCCAGAGTTTGCTTAGGGTTTAGATAGCCGGGCTGTGGGGTATAGCTAGTTGCTTTGTTTAACTTCCTCCCCTTGTGGCCTTGCATGTAACTTAGGCCTCTGGAGATCAGTTAATCCCCTGACTAAAGCATATTGGCCCTGTCACTTCCAGTTACCCTGCTAGCTTTATGATTGTCGATGTTAAAAGGCAGACATAGATGCCTCTTAACAATTTCTCTCGCCATTGAAGGGAACCTGTCCTCTAGGTTTCAACTAGACACTCCACATGCTTTGAACTTGGCTTTCAAATTGCACATTCTACGAGGCAATTGGATGAAATGGGGAAATTAGCTGCAGGGTTTCCTGGGGAACTAGCGTGTGAGGCGTGATTGGACACAGCGCCCCAGAGGGAGACAGTGGCCATTTTGCTCAGGGGGCTTGTTCCTGTGGCCCGTGCACTAAAAGTATAGGACAGAAGCACCAATTATGCCACTTTGGCATATGGGCAGTGGCAGGAGCCCAGCTCTAATGATGGGCCGTGCCAACTGCTCGTTGGTCCAGGGTCAGTGGCACACGGTGTTTATTGCCAAAAAACACCGCCAATTACCG
>OMLB01017052.1:16183-27458 GCA_900302555.1 Myripristis jacobus
TCTGACAGACCGATACAGGGGGACACATGCTCTTTCTTGAAAAAGACTGAAACACTTACAAGGGAGGAAATGGGGGGGGAGCCTTTTGTGATGGTAATGCAGGACTGAGCCGGAGAGGGAGTTGAAAGGGAGAGTGGAAGGAGTTGTCAGGAGAGTAAATCTCTTGTGACGTGACTTGGGAGGAATGGGTATTTGAAATCAGATGGGCTGGTTGCAGCAGCTGGATTTTTTTTTTGTTCTTAACTTTATCTCTGATTAGGTCTGCTGTCAGACCAGTTCTTGGTGAAAGTCCAAGAACTCACCGTAAGAGTTAAGGACCGCATAATAAGATAATTAATAGATGCTGCTGGAGTCTTTTAAGAAAGCTCTTCATTTGCCTGCACTGATCTTTGAAGTATACAGGAATCTAATTTAAGCCCAATGAAATGAGGACAACAGGGTGAACCAATTGTTAAAGAGATTTTTGCATCCGTGAACAGCAATGTCTCGTCCTGTTGAAGTGCCCTTGAGCAAGACGTTAAAGCAGCCCTCTCTGCTCTTTTTTTGCAAGGAAACTCACATCCCGGCATAGTTGTGGTTGTGAGTGCGGCATGACAGAGAGACAATCAGCGGCTGCGTGCTGCGGAAGCTCGAGCGGCGGTCTGCTCGCTCTGCTAAATGAAGCTGTCTGCTGTCAGGCGGCAGGCTGGACCGACCAGCGCTGTCACGTCTCCTTAACTTCTGCCACTGGGCTTTCCTCTCTCCCCCTGTCAGCGCTGTACGGCTCAATCTCACCCCACCACCTCTGAGGAGTCACATCTGCCGGCTTAAGGTGGATTTTAGAAAATGTTAGTGTTCTTGGTTTGGGATGTGGAAGGAATTTTGAGTTTTTGTGGCTGCCTCTGAACAAGGCTTATTAACATGGAGTAATGAGATGTCCCCGCTGTGCTGTGCTGTAATGGCAGCGTATAGGTTGAATATAGATGTATTTATAAACAAGTGTGTGTGTATGTGTGTCTGCATTTGTATAGGGCACAGTTAAGTCAGGGGATCACCTTGATGCCTACTCTAATGAGCACCCTAGCTTTACTCGCATGTCAGTGCATACCAATGAAAGCTGCATGCACCATGTGCACGTACGCACACACACACACACACACACACACAGGGCATGTGCTTTTAACATAATCAGTATATATATGCAGGGCAAGAGATATTCTGAGGGCTACCAGAGAAAAGGGAAAACAGCTGGAAACTTGTCCTACCATTTTCTCTTCTTCGTTCTTTCCTACTTTCCTACTTTTTTGCTCCTTTCCCTCCTTTCCCTGTTTTCTTTCTTTCTTTCTTTCTTCTTTGTTTCTTTCTTTGTTTCTTTCTTCCTTTCTTTCTTTCTTTCTTTCTTTCTTTCATTATGTCAGTAAGATCAATTGCGGTTTGTCAATTCCCAGCTGATTTACAAAACATCCAGCTGCTTCTCAACTTGTCCCCATTGACTGATGGTTAAGACATGGCAGGAGGACTATTATGTACTTCCTGTGTGTGTGTGTGTGTGTGTGTGTGTATGTTTGTCTGTACATACATAGGTGGGTAACTGGTGTGCACTGTTGTGGAAGGGAATGGAGTTTCCCTTTTGATGGGTGGGCATGTGCATGAGAGGTGAATTTGCTTTTGAAACGTGACCCCCACTCCCAGTAAGCGGCTTATCGCAGGGGTATTGACCATATCAGTGCTGCTGAGTTTATAGCTTCTCCTTCATTGCCTTCACCGGCTCCCCTTTTCTCATCCCAAAGCCCTAATGGAGTGCAGATTGAGCACGCCGTTTGCTCCGAAGATCTATAGGAGTCCGATGAGAAAGTGAGCAGCAGAGGCGAGGGGGAACAATGAATCCATTGAGGAGAATCTATCTCGGTGTTATCTACATCAGACCTATACAGAATGACAGGCTGATAGGCAGACGTGCCTCTTGTTCATTCGACTTCATATTCCCCGGGACCTTTCCCAAGAGCTCCCCGGCTCTGAATCTGCACCCCGCCATGCCGCCACGATCTTTAAAGTTACATCAATACGTTCAGGGAATCTAAATGGTGGAGGGGGTTTACCTCTCAGGTAACAATAGCTCAACTAATCAGCGATCAATGAGACAAATTATAGCATTAAGATTCCTTTAGCCACTTTTGCTGTTGTCTTTTTTTTCCCGGCGGATATGGATTGAAACTTGTGCAGACACTCAAAGGCAAAAGGTCCTATCTAAATTCGCACGTGCACATCAATATCGATGTTTTGTTTAAATACAAAGAGAAGCTGCGTCACATTTACTTAAATGTTCAGGGGAGTCTTCCTCACACGGGTTCCTTTGTTATCGACGCCCTGATTGGAGCCGATACCTCGGACTGTTGTTTGGTATCTTTTGCCCGTGATTGAGATGTATTTTGCCAGTAATTATGTGCTGATTCATCATTTGGGATGGTAAGTCAAAGGGTGGAGGGGGGCAAACCGTGGGTGTCCAGGCGAGAAGCTCAATAGCGCGAGGGAGTGGGCGGACAGCTTGTGCGGGTTGTCATGGTGTTCAGAGGGGAGGCTCAGTGTGAAAATCAATACGGCTCGATAACCAATCTGGGAAATAATGGCCAATTCACTCAAATAAAGCTCTGTAGTGGACTACTGGGGACTGGCAAGTTTATCTATTAGTTCTTTCAGTAGTTCCCCTATCTCCCTCTCTCTCTCTTTGTTTTCTCTGTGGACGCTGTTAAGACAACTTTCTTTAGGGATTTCTCCTCTCATACTTGATGCGTGAAGTTGACTCACCACTTATAGCAGTAATGTGTCAATACCTGAGGGTCGGGTTAGTCAGAAGTCAGCTTTAATGAACGGTGGATGAACCTTGGGAATGTTAAATGGAGTGACTAAAATTAAGAAATACCCCCAATTTAAAAAAAAAAAAAAAAGCTTCATTATTGTCCCCATTTTCCTCTCTTATTCTTTTTAAGTCAGTCTTGATAAGAACATCACCTAATTGTCCTTCAATTTAAATGCCTCCTTACTTGTCAACAAAAGAGTACAAAAGAGAAACACATTGCTGCAGGGATCGAGCTAAGATACATTTTTTAAACCAAAGCATGCAGTTAAATGAATATTAAAGGAGCTGTTCTTCATTTAAACTGAGACATTCAAAAAAAAAATGTGATGACAAAAGTGACAGCCCTAACAGACCTTACCTCACCTTGCCACCCACGCTACCTGACCTCCAACACTCTTTTGTGCTTTGGATGCAGCTCCCAACTATGGAAATACATTCATAATCCATAACAGATTGCATAAAGTCTGCTGGGGTCAGTAGGTGGAGAGACAGGCACTCTTTGGGGAACAGTTTGTCTCTCTGAATTGGCATAAAGATTTAAAAGCCTTTATTAGACCGCAGTCAATTAAAGTTCAAGCCAATTTCCTTTTTATTATCCATAGGAAATTCAGCTTGAGAGCAGGACCCACTTCAAAAACCTGGTTTAAAACGCCCAAATTACACATAGAGAGGAAAACAAAGAGCAAACATACTAAAAACCTTTAGGCTTATGAGCCTCCCTCATGCACTCACACACACACACACACACGCACACACACACACATACAGAAATTATGAATTTACAATTGGCTAACATAGATCAGAACAGGTCTTCATTAAGCATTGCTCATTTCATTTTAATATTTTATGATTGTATCCCTGGCCGGCTCCATTATTTAGCCATGTATTGTGTATTGTGTGCAAAATGAGTTTGTGATTAAACTCTCGCAGTCTTAGCCATGAGCTTTAATTGGGAGCTGGTGTGTGTGTGTGTGTTTGTTTGTGTGTGTGTGTATACATGAATGCATGTATGTATGCATGCATCCAGGCAAGTGTGGACTGCCATGGCTTCTGTGGTGTAATTGTGTGCATGTGTTTGTATCCTAATCTCTGGGTGCTAATGCGGCCATTTGTCTCTTCATCAGGGTCAAGTAGGCTCCCCTTTGCTCTTTTCACCAATAAGTCTGGCAGGGAGTCATTAATGCAGCGTGGCTGTGCATTTCCAGGCTAATTATTGATATGCAAATCCGGGAAAATTGTAATCCCCCACAATAACCGCAACTGATTTTTATTTGCGCACAAGCAAACTTGCCAACCGAATCTCTATCAGTGCAAATCAGCGTACAATCATGCAACTTCATTTTGCACGCTGCAGGAGACGCAGTGAATTCAAAAAGAGGTGCTTGGAACTACAGAGGGAAGGCAATCAGCGTGGCGCGCCGATGCCCACTAGGAGCTCTGAGAGGAGGGTCTGTGCTTCCTGTGTTAGGGCACCCTGTGGTGACTGTTAAGGGTGCAGGCTGTGCAGTGCCAGCAACTCTGTCCATCTGGAGATGTGCGAGTCCACCCAGTACCTGCAGAGGGCGCTGGACAAGGACAGGAGGGAGAAGAAGTTAAGGTGATGAGAGAGACATGGGAAGAGAAACAAAGAAAGGCACTGACTAAAGTGTGCACTGCTTCCCATTCATGCACGTCCTTGCCATTGTATTCCTCATTTATTCACCTGGAATCGCTGGCTGGCAGGAATGCATTATTAATAGATTTCCAGGGAGCGTTTGGGAAGCCAAACATCTTTATTCATAGCATGGGCCGAGCACTGGGAGCCAGTAGTTGTCTCCCCTCATTCTCACCTCGGCTTGACTCCACGGTCGGCAAAAGCAAACCATTAGGCAGCCAGGGCCGCGTGTTTAGCTTACACACACACACATCACATGCGCACACACTTAAGACATGATGCACAAATGCACAGAGATGCTCACTGATTTGAACATCACTAGGAATGCAGGCACACACACACACACACACACAACTTCACCTCTGCACCCCCGTATTTCCTGTCATACAGTGTGATGCCTGGATCATTAAATATGACCTTTTTCAGTCTACTGGCGCTGACGCTCGCAGTGAGGCTGTGGCTGCTGGGACTTTGTAGTGTGCTAGAAAGAGAATGTCTGATGACCGGTGAGGACCCAGTGGTGGCTGGCTAGACAAACTATGGAAAGCAGGAGGCGGAGGCATTTGATTCCCCCCACACCAGTGGCATTCGGCCAAGAGAAGCCTATTATTCAGGCAGAGGAGGGTCAGGACTCTTTACCCGCACACTTGCCAATTCATTGTCCCATGAAGCTCATGTGGCCTGCATTTGTGACCCCTCCCTCCCCTCCACTCCCAACAAAAATGATAATATCATTTTTGCATTGTAGATTATCAGATACAAAATTAATCAATGGCCTGGATCCGCATCTGTGGCACTGATGGATTTTTCAGCAAGTACAAGCTTGCAAGGGCAACAGTGGAACACCTCTGTGCTAATTTTCCCTAAAAGTAGCTTCAAAGATAGAGGAAAAAAAAGAGATTCCACACAGTATGACAGTGTCACATGGTATATATTCAATATTAGGAGCTATATATTCAATATGGCTGCACTATTACATCAAATAGGAAATATCTACATGTCTTGTGCATCATTTTATATACATTTCCCTTTAACTCAGCAGGACATATTTGGTGTCTTTGAAAACTGTGGGATCTCCACTTGCAATTATAATGAAGTTCTGTGGATTTGAACAATGCATTTCCACTGACAGGGCAGAGGATTTTTTTTTTTTCAAGAGCCAGTGCTGTCATTTGTTGACAAAGTTATGGCACTGTGCCACTGTCATTTGTGATGGTAACTTTTTAGAGTTTTGCTGATGCTGAAGGGGAAAAGGAGACAGGAAATGAAGAGGAAATGAATGAACAATCTCTGTCTCCTGTGTGATAGGAATGAAAAGCGGCTGATAGCGCAACTCTGGTGTAAACTCTGAGCATGACATGGTCCGGCATACTCAAACAGGTCACGTGTTGACTGCGGTGCAATGCTGCTACTGCATGAAGCCTATATAATTCAGTTGGTTTTTTTCCAGGTCTGACTTGCTATCTAGGACCATAGAAGCAAATCTGTCGTATGCAAATTGTGTATTTCAGGTGTGGACCACAATGAAACCACATTCAAACTGAATCACAAATGATGGCTCCCCATGCGCCTCTGTGTCTTTGCTTAGAAGCAAACAAAGCCACAGCACAGTTAACAGTGGTAGGGTTTCTCTTATGGAGTGCTGTGAGGACCTGTTGCTCTTCACAACATGGGGTGGTTGTGTTAGACTTGCTTAAGCCGTTGGGCTGAAAGGGGGGAGGTCTTGTGGTATATAAAAAGATTCAAATATTAAATTTTAAGCGAAGGAAGGTTATGTCACGCACTCATCTGTCTCTTTCAGGAGCCTTTTCTTCATTATGTCAGTCTCTCCTCCCTCTTTTATCACCTGTGCTCTATCTCCATCTCATTTTACTCCCATATCCCGTCTCTCTCCATTATTCATCCTCATATCCTTCATCGCTCCACTGTCTCTCTCTATTTCTCTCACTCCCCTGCTCTCTGCCTCGATTCAATTTCAGTTCAATTCACTCCATTTTATTGGCATGAATGTTACATAAAAAAATATTGCCACCTTGCGTGAATTCATCTCAAAAAGAAAGCATAAACCTAAAAAAAAAAAAAAAAATACCTGCTGAATTTGTGTGCATGAATATGTGTAGGACAGCACCTTGTTAAATGATCTGGGTTGATGTATACTCTTCTTCTCCTCTCCTCCCTCTCCATCACACTCCATCCATCCCATCCTCCTTCACTTTATCCCGCCACCTGTCCCACCCATCTTTCCCATTAACAAACCTCCCTGATCCCTTGCAGGGGGGGTATGAATAGCACTGGGGAGGCTCTGTGGCTCCACAAGGGCTCAGCAGTCCGGCTAGGCGGCCAATTACTGTCAGATCATCTCTGCGTATTTCAAACGCTATTGACTTGAGCCTCTTCATCGTGGCTTCTATCAAATACCAGACAGCTGAATCCCTGATAAGCTTATCCCCACAATTTCACTTTTAAGCCCCGATCTGTAGCAGCACAACACTGCTTTCTGTCACCTCTGTGCTGCCTTGGACTGATTGGCTCAGGTTTTGATACAAGGGCTGACAGCTGTGGCAGCCAAACATGAGCTTCAGGCGTCTTCCAAGGCTGGAGAAGTTAATTTCTGTTTGTGGTGTAGGTAAAGTGAGTAAAAAAGCCTTGTGTTTTGAATTCCGAGGAGTTATGAAAGTTGCCAAAAGCTTATTTGTGCCTCAAGCATGTCCACCTCTTTAACATCCTTTGTGATTTCACAAAAAAGATTACATATGCAAATGATTAGTAGATTAGGATTCTGCAAAAATGTTCGTCTTAATGAATAATTCAGTCTTTACTGAATCATGAATATTGTTTTCCTTCAGACGAGTGAAGAAAAAAAAATCTGCCAGTGAAATAATTCCATTTTTTGAAGTTGCCAGTGTACTCTCACTTCTTTCAAAAGTGGCAGAAACTTGAACAGTATCAAGGTAATGGCGCCTGCCTCAAGAGAAATGCCGAAACGAGATGATTTGCAGTGGAAACAACTGAAAACCGATTTTTATTTTTGTGTCGAGCAAAACAAGAGTTTAGGACACAAATGACTTGCTAAGAACGGTATTTTCTGCAGCGCGTTCCTTGCTCAGCCCCCTGTGTCTGAGATGATATGCAGAATTATGTACATAACCAAATGGGAATGGAAATTAGGCAGCATCTGCGGCGATGATGAACACTGAAGGGGAAGGAGGGGAGAGAGAAGGGCAAGAGATGCTACTTTGTAAGCAGGAGATAGTCCTGCATATGCTAATCCTGCCTTGGACAACTTCCTCGATCACGGTGAGGATTTCTCGAGGCAGTGAGCAGAGGCAGATTGGATGGTGATGAAGATATGAAACGGTGGTTAGATTTACTCACAAGATGCGGTGTCGGGGAGGAAGGGAGGGGCGGTTAGTGTCATGTATTTGCGAGAAGCCTGGATCAGGGGAAGACAATAACTCCCTGGAATCCTAATTGCCTCTTGTCTTGTTCAGTTCGCAGCCCGTGTTTGTGGGTGGAAAAGTTGTAATAAGCCACGAGGACACGAGTATGATAATGCAGCGTTGTTACCGGGCTGGACGTGCAGTTGACAAGAGTTGCTGTAGTGAATAAGAATGATGCCCTTTTTCCCTCGGAGATGGCAACTATAAGTATGAGACGAGACGCAGAGGAGGCAGACTGCGAGTGGATGTGACTCACTCTCTGAATCTTTGCCTCACTTTACACTATCATTTCATCAGTGGTAGAATATGAACGGTAGAATTTCTCAGCATTTTTGTCTTTCACTCTGTCCTGGGGTTAAATGTGGCATTTCCAACCATCCGTGACATATTTAAAGACACCGTGAAAGGAATTCCTGTGTCCTCGACTTCCTGAAAAACAGACTCTTGCTGCCCTGTCATGGCTGTAAATAAAATTTAAACCAATAAAATTGAATTGTTGGCCAGTTCCGCCCCTCCACGTATTCCAAACAAAACAATGTTTTTCCACCTGATTTCTTGTTGGTTTACACTTTTGAATAATCCCTCCCCATGTTATGCCAAGGCTAAACAACTGGAAAAATGTCAATTAGAGAAAATAAGATGCCATTTTATGAGGGTCTTTAATTGTGGTACCTTGGTGTAGTTATTGCAAACAAAGAGGTGGTGATGATTGGCAGCCTCTGCCTCACTCCAGTTGTATTGCTCAAACTTAACATTTCCCATAAATCCTGTTGAAACTCTGAGTGGAAGAACAGTGCCCTCTGCTGCTTTTGTGCCATGAAGCAATCTTCATTTGTGCCGTAAAGCAATATACAACCAATTCTTTTCCCAGTGACACACGGTTTAAAATGCAGTGTGAAGGCTGGTAGAACCTGGCAGTGATTATATTAATGCTTCTAGATAATTGTGGTAATTTCCTAATTTTAAAATACCACACGTGGCACCTTTAAATCGCATGTCACTGGGCTGCGAAGTGCAAGCAAATCGATCAATACATCCGCTCATTATCCACAATTACTATTCCAAACAACTCTCAGGTCAGTCTATTAAAGAGGCTGGCTGCACCATTCATCTGGGAGTCCACATACAAGGCAGGGGTCAATAAAAATGAGGGGTTAAGTGTGTTGATGACTCAGAGGTCAGCAGCAGAGGTCACAACCCTTAACCCTCCCACAAAACCTCGTAACCCACAGCATCTTAACTGAGGCGGCCTCTTGATGTATTGAGTCAGTCCACGCACACACACACACACACGTGATGACACAATTCTTTTGTTCATGACATCTGCCTTGCGCCATTGTTATTCCAAATCAGCACTCTTAGTAACAAATGGCCATCGCACTGCATTACCCACACCAACTGAGCAGCGCTCGAGTGAAAGCCGAGACATCCTGAAACAGACTCAAGTGAAATTCAAAAGGTCTCCGTCCGCAGCTTTTAAGTGAGAACACTGATTGATTTAATGTGAAGGAATCAAAGTGAAGTATCAAAAGTAAGAGATTGCCTGCTCAAAGATAGGAGTTGCATCATTATGTGGATAACAAATTTTGTATTTGGAGCCTTTTTTTTGCTCTTCAAAGGAGTCATCATTTTCATGTTTTGCATGTGACAAATGGTGTACAAACACAGTGTAGAGTGTCTGCTTTCAAATGCAGCGCAGTGGAAGAATTAACTGGACGTACAAACAGGGATATACAGTAATGGAGGGTAAACTCACTTTTTTTTATTTGTGCTATAGAACATATAATTGATTTTGTTTTCTGTTGGTGATTGTAAAAGTGGTTGTGTTATTGAAAGTTATTGAAAACTGAAGTCAAGGTGAAGGACTTGGACACACATGGCAATATTTGAACATGTCAGTGTCGATAGAAAAATGTGCACACAGGTGATATCACATATGTCATCACTGTAAGTATGACAAATCTCCCTCTGTTCTCCCTGTCTCTCTCTGTCTTTCTCTCTCTCTCTCGCACACACACACACGCACACACACACAAACTGTAATACATGCATCTGTCAACAAAATCCATTTCCATTTCACACCACCGTCCCGTTGCCAATTATATTCTGAATCCATTGATGGGAGAGAAATATGCAACGACAACCTTGCAGTGTCAACACAATTGGTCATGCATGCCAATGAATACTAACAACAACACACACAAAAACAAAGGGAACAGTGAAGAGGGTGACATCATGCGCTCCAGCATAAAGCTAAATGTGCGCCGTCTGTTCCCTGGCATGTTTTTATCGTGTCTGTTATGGTTGAACATGCGACTTCTGAGGATCATCCCGTTAATCATGAACGTGTTCGACAAAGCTGCAGATGTTTTGTAGTTCTGCGAGCCCCTGCTTTGCTTTTCACCGTGAAACCTGCCACAGTTGTGCAGTCCCTCCAAAGCTCTGTGAGGGGAACCGGCAGCTGCGCACAGGTCCATAAATCAGAGTAAAACAAACGTCGCAAGCCTCAAAATTCTGGCCTCAGCAATGCTTACGGCTTTAATTGGCCTCAGTCATCTCAGGTCCCGAGAGTCATTTTTGCTGACTGTTCCTTCACGGCTCAGACGGAGATGAACATGAAAGCCGTCTTGATCTGCGGCGGCCCTCTTGCAGGGATCTTAACCATCAGCAAGTGGTTTCTCTCACTGAGTTTAAAGTCCGTGTTTGGGCTACGGAAGACGTTATCGTCTGGAAAAAACTGCCTGTCAAACCTCTTTGATGAACCTGATCGTTTTAGAAGCGTGCCTCTTTTACTCTTACTGAGTTTAAAGCAGGTGATATGAGTGCCATATGAAATGATAGATTCAATTGTACAGCTTTAAACGTTTCCTCCTTGCCGCCTGCTATCTTGACCAAACCTTCTTTGGAAAGGACATCCTTGATTTTAATGGGACTAACTGGATAACTCAAGGGTAAATTAATTAAAAACAGAAAGAACATAATTGGTGCTTATAATTGTTATCCTACCCTGGAATGGCTACCAAAAAAAAAAAAAAAATCCATAAATAGACTCCGTCCCTCCTGGATGAATATGAAAATGACATTCAGTGTTTCTTCTGGAGTAATAACTCACCCATATGATTTGCTCATTATTATGTGACGCATGACTTCAATCTATGCTCTAGTGTGTCTGTCATGCCACATGCCAATATTGATTCATTAGCTGAGACTGTAAATGTGTGTGTGTGTGTGTGTGTGTGTGTGTGCGCGCGTGTGCGTGCCAAGGGAATGCTACCCGTGGGTTGTAGCTGCAATCACTTGGTAATTACCAAGTAAACACTAATTAATAAATACTGTCGGTCTGCT
>OMLB01017057.1:0-13180 GCA_900302555.1 Myripristis jacobus
ACCTCCTTTACTCGGAGACCATTAAACCAAATCCCTTCTAAAAAGGTTTAAGGCCTCTCTTGGCTAGCCACTTCTTCTCCAAAGGCCCGCCACGGCTCTTTTCATGTTTTTAAATCAAAGTCCATGAAAGAGTGAAGGAGAGGAGGAGGAGGGGGGGTGGACGGAAAAGCAAAGAGAAATTTGGGACGGGTTTTGTGTTTGTGGGTTGGAGACAAACCTTAGTTACAAACCCATCTGGTCTTACTCACAGACACAAATGCATGCCCGCACACACATATGCACACACACACACACACACACACACACACACAGGCTTAAGCTGACACGGTATATACCCTCCTGCCCTTCTCTATTAGTTTTTTCCCCTCTCTGTCTCCCCTCTCACCTGCTGAGTTACTGTAGACCTGAAACTTTTTTCTCTCTCGCTGTCTTCCTCTCCCTGTCTTTTTTGTGCTCACACACTCATATACAAGCATGTATTTGTGCGCATGCACTGAGACAAACACTCACGCAGACACACACACACTTGTTGTGTGCACACCGGTATGAAAGACAGTCTGGAGGTGGCCTCTCTTGTGATTTGTTTGCCTCTCTCCCAGACGTTTCTGATTTAGGGATCATGACGGTGTGTAGCTTTTTGGTTCTGCTGGTAGTCAACCTGAAAATGTTTTCCTTGATGTTTTTTTGGCAGAGGCCATGTTGTTGTGGGAACTCAGGCCAGCTCCCTTCACCTGCCAGCTGCTCAGCTCACGCTGGTCCTTCTGGAGCCTTTTTCAAGTTTCATACTCAAAACGACACCCACTCTCTCTCCACCTGGCCCCGCCGATCAGTTTCCATATGTATCAGTGTCTCTGAGTGGGAGCCCTGTCTCACCTTTAGTGTAGCTGCTCTGGCTGCAGTGAATGGTAATGCGTACACTGTGGGTCCAAACATTTCCACTGTTTTTGCTTATTTTAACAGTGTGTATGACATAAAACTCCAAGGTGAATCTACAGTGTAATTACAGTGAGCTGATGGAATTGGTCCAAACTGCTTTAATTTTGACATGTAAGATTTGTTGCCAAATTCAATTAGTAGGAATTTAGTAAGCTTTTTACATCAGGGGTGGAGAAAGTTTCCTATTAAGCACCATTTAAATTTTTAGAACATCCCTCAAGGGCTATACAAAATTATCAAATCAAATTGAATTGCAATAATTGTATTAATAATTTAGTCTTAATAACAAGAATTAAAATCAGTTAACATGCTTTTTATTGGTCAAACTTGATGATAACCTTAATGTAATGGCTGGAGGCACCTGATGTCAGTTGTGATGATGAGATGCATTCCTTCACAAATTCACCGTCTGAATGAAATTTCAGCTTCTTAGCTATTAGCTCACTCGCCACAAAACTTGCCTGTATAACACAGTCTGTGTCAGAGTGTGGTCTTATGAAAGCTGCTTGCTGGGCACCCAAACTCTGCTGATTAGCATTAACTTTATTCATACCCATTTGTCCTCGCAGATCATCCAGTCTGGCATGTTTCCAGCTGTAATGGTGCTCAAGATTGGCCTTCTGCTTCACTGCTAGTGCATCCTCACAAACTGGGCCCAATGGCTGGCCTTTTACTTTTACTGCCAAAACCCCCCCCCCAAAAACGTCCATTTCTCTCGGAAAGAGTGACATTCTGCGTGTACATCTCTTTTCTTGACAGTCATCATGATGCATGTGCATGATGGCATGTTCGTGCCTACCCTGACAGGCATACAGCCTGAAGGGACGATGTGGAAGGACGTGGTGTTAGTCTACTTACTGTTTTATGTTATTTTCTTTTGATAACATTGCTGTTTGAAAGCAATCCCTTGAACAATGGCTGTCTAGATCATTGGTGCCATCACATCTAAACAGTCCTGCAGGCCTCATACAGCCTGGAGGCTGGATGTTTTTCCTACTCCTGCTTCAGATACTGACTTTCTTTTGATTTTAGTGAAATATTAAGGCACTCTTGAAGTCACACCAGTGTGTTTCTACCCTGTGATACAGGATGAGAGATGATACATTTTAATGTTAATATAAATTAATTGTTAAAGGAAACTGGATATCAATGTGCAGCTCCTTTTAACCCATCATTTCCCAACCCTTATTGCTCACTTACACCCAATTTCATCCCAGCATGGGTCCCAGATTAAGTGACTGCTCAGCCCAGTGCTTCCTTTTTGATGTTTGGTACTAAACTACTCTGCAAGCTGTAAAGTATTTGGCGAACTTATACATGTCATGTTACCGTGTGTGAGGATATGGAATTTCAACCTCATACATCCATTTTGTGGTAAAAAAACATGCTGACATTTGTCGTGTAGAGCACCTTGTCTGTGAAAGTCATATTTTGTCAACCAAGTACTGATGTTAGCTTATTATCCTTCCAAAAAATCACTGTGGGATGGGGCTCCTCATATATTCAAGTTTCCATAAACTATAGTTCAGGTGTAGTGAAAAATGAGTCATGTTTTGTATAAAAATATCTTGCACACAGGTGTTGGTCACAACCTCTTGATAATCTGTGTTGCTGAGCTACATCTTTTTTTTTTCCTTCCTACAGCCCAAGTTTTCTTGTCTCTTCTGTTGGGATCAGATTGGGTCCTTTAACAGGATAGTAAGGAGAGGAAGGGAGGATAACGTTGTTTTATTTGAGGCTTGTCTGTTTCCCTTCCCTTTTTAGTATCATATTTAACTAGAAATGTTTCACAATCACATTCCCATTAGCAACTATTTGGCACTAAGCACTTTCGGCACTTCAGAAAACCTTGTGACCTCTTGCTGATGAGGTGAGAAACATCCCTTTAAACTTCACGGAAGTTATAAGTGGTGTTGTACCCAGATGAGCTATACTGTATATGACCTGGTGAAAGATGAATGGCCACCTCGTTCTTTTTATTCATCTTCTGTTCTCCCCTCTCTGTCTCGTGGGTTCTCCATCTTGCTCTGCCTCGACTTGATAACCTTTAAGGTATACCTTGGGGGCGAGGGAGAGTAAGGCAGGAGGAGGGAACCATGAAAGCGACTGAGGTGTGAGTGACGCTAATGCTCTATATATGGCAGAGCAGCAAGAGAATGAGAGTTTAGAGGGTCAAGTTGTCTATAATAAGCTATAAGCTACAGTTAGTTAATCAATCAGTGATTTGGTCAATCTTTATAGCACACTTCACACAACTCAGTGCAATGCAATGCTTTACGGTTAAACAAAACAGAATATTAAAGAGAGAGAATATCTATACCTTTATGGCATTTTCTGCACTGATGTTGTATGCTGAAACAACATGCTGATTTGTTTTTGTACAGCACAGAAATTGAGTATTCTGTAGTTTTAAAAAAGTGAAAGAATAGATTAAGTAAATAAAAGGCTGCGGCAGAACTGAGAGCAAGGTGACCAATAGGACATGTGACCTTAAACATAGCTCACACAAACACTTTTTTTTTTTTTTTTTTTTTTATAGAAATTGTATATCACTGCTGGCTAACTCTTCATGGACACTAGAATAATGTGGGTTTGTGTTTATTTATTTATGTATTAATTTAACATTTTTCAAGGTTAGCTCTTTTTGACCGGTACTGAGCACTTATGTTGTTTTTCAACAATGCCATACTTCAAATTCATTGAAGTGCCTTGCTCAAGGGCATCACAGAAGTACTTATTGAATGAGGGCAAAGTATTTGTCCATCACTTAATCTGCCTAGTCTTTGAAAAAAGTGGCATCTTGTGTGCATGCACCACTCTTTTTCTTTGATATTTGTGATTAGCTGACCCTGGTATCCAGGGGATCCACAGAAACAGTTCAATTCCAAAAAAAAGTGGAATGACTAGATTGTACTCAGCTTAAATTGCTTGATCAAAAGCAACTATAAGTTTATTAAAAGGATAAAAGCCACAGCAACGAGAAAACAGATGTACCAAATATTTCCAGTGTCCTTATAATTGTCATTCGTGGTGGAGAGGTGATAGGTTAAAGGGAAAAAATAAACAGGAGGAAAAGGCAGATTTTTTTTTATGGACAGTTTTTAGTTTAGTTTCATAGAAAGGGACCGTGTGCCTGCATACGTGCATCTGCTGTGTGAAGTAGGAAAAGTTGACATACTGCCTCTTAAATGCTTGTAACATTAATAGATCCAGGCGATTCCACAACAGGATGTTTCGGCCTTTGAACTTGATCACTTGTCTTTGATTTCCAACCCAGTGTTCACCTTAAGAATAAGGCAGTTGATACCTTTTACCCTGAAGTTTTTATTCAAGAACAGCAGGTTAACTACAGGTAGTGAGCTTGACATGCTGTGGGGCTCATCCTCGTTCAGTCACGAGGTAAAAAAAAAAAAAAAAGTATGCACATTTAGTTGTTAAAGCAACCTCCAACATCTGTTTGAAAGTGATCCCTCAAAGAGAAATTCAGATAAAGGTCTCATAACATGCAACCTTAAGCCCTTGCCAGAGCTAAAAACAATTCCAAAAACCAAACTGGGCTTTTGTACAGAAATCTTATCTCTCTCAAAGGTCTTGTGTGAATGTGAATAAAAAAGCATTACCGATTGAGTCCAAATCATGTTCAATATAATTTTTTCTAACTATAATGGTGCGTTATCCCTGAGGTATATAGCATGCGAATCTTAAAAACAAAATTGGTTCCAAAGTATAAAATTACTGCGAATGTCATGTCACTGAACACCCTTAAACTAAACAACCTTAAAGGAATAGAAAACCTTGTTAAAAACTTGGATTTCTTATTCTTCTCTGAGTGCGATCTTCTATCCAACAAGATCTGAGAGTGACTGAAAGTCAATAACTAAATTAAAATGGAGCTTTAGGGGGCTGCATTTTCTACAGTGAGGTAGAGGAAGTACAGTACAGGAGAGCTGCATGGGCATTAGTTCACCTGGCAGGGTATAACAATATTGTCACAATCTTAATGGAGCCTGTAAACTGTCAAGAAAAGCACAAAACAAACAAAACAAAACAAAAACACTCAGTTGAGTTCAGTTGAGGTTTTTTATTTGACATGTCACTTTGAAATAGATAGTGGATGGTTATATTCCATTTAGATTTAAGAAGATAGAAGATCTTCTTAAATCAGTTACTTATTTCCGTTTTCTGTAGCTGTGGGTGTTACTAATGCTGCAACAATATGTTAGCAAAAGCTTTTACAGTGAATGTTGCAGAAGAGCTCAGTTGCTAAAATGAATACTTTGAAGAGTTGTAGTTGTTGAGTAAATGTGAGAAGGTCACGGCTAGTGTCATCAGAGCCTAAAGGGGGCATAGCTCCATCCAGAAGATCAAAGTGCTTTGCTTGCCCCAACTATTATGACGCAGATTTTCATTGGTAAATTAAGCCTTGGTTAAACTGTAAATTGGTATAGTGGCACATGACAAAATTGGTGTGCTGTACTGGAGATTTACAGCACTGTCATTTGTCATTGTTTGACGAGCCTAGTGGAGAATAGCAGGTTCAGCTGAAGGCTGTCAATCAAATGGGCAGGGGGGAAAAAAGGTTGTGTTTTTAATGGACCGCCACCACTGTTATGTGTGAAAGTAGCTTTTAATCCTCAGCAAAATCGCTCTATTGAGCCAGGAGAAATCAGCTGATAAGCCTTCCTCTGCCTCGAAAGGACCTCAGATTGAATCAGTCTCAATCTGGTTTTTACACCCAATGATGACAAGAATATAAAATCAATTTTAATGAGAAATCACATGTTGTATTCTCATCCCTTTTAAGGAGTGCTTGAACACCAGACCCAAACCAGTGCAAAGCCTTACAGGTGACGGTAAAAACTATGTTACTGAAACTGCCATCTGCTTTGGTGCCAGGGAATATCATCACTTGCACTGTGGAGAAGGTTACATCACTTGGCACCAAAGATCAGCCGATTGCAGTTGGCAAAATCAGCGGCATGATAGTTACTGTTATGATTTCAGGCTTGAGTTAATTTGTGAATGGTGGTCAGAAGACGACCTGTGGGAGGGCAGAAGTTTGGATACCAGTGGCCACTGTTGACTGGCAGTGCCTCCTATGTTTTTGGTTATGGGCAATTTCCAGGGCAATAAAGTAGCATGAGCAGATACTACGATGGAGAGCTGCAGGGAACTTTCTAACTGGTGGTCGGGAAACTGTTTGTGTTCAATTCAGCTGCTTCATTTCTGATGCAACTAATGGAAATCATTACCTGTTGTTTCTTGTTACTGTCATTTGATGAATGACGTTGTTTGTAGTACTGTTGTATAAGAGCAATACCACAATCAAGGTTGTGCTCTTAAACCGAATGCCATGATGGGTGTGATTGTCTTTGGCACTCGGCCTGCAGCCTTGTTCCTACGAGTGAATCACACGTCTGCTGATATTCAGTATAACAGCACTCCCTCTTTTGCGATGTTTCTTAAATTAACAACTTTTTGGCGTAATCACATAATTGCACTTGCTAATATTCTTTCAAATACATTGAAGCCGATAAGCATTAAGTCTGAGTGAGACCCTGATAACTTAATGAGCATTTTAGTTGTGTGCTCTACGCGCGCACTCTAATGTCGATTTTTGCTTGCAGTGCTTTTTGGGGCTTTCAGAAAGCAACACTAAAGATGTTGACAAGGATGCCTCGAAAAAAGCGAAGTTTGTTTTTCTCCCTGTTCTTTGATGTTTGTTTTCCTCTGTTTTCCCAGTTAATCACAGTACAGAGTCAATTCCCTCTCTTTCTCTCTCTTCCACCCTCGTCTTATTGTCTCTGTGATTGATGAAGAGTTTGAGATAGCACTGAGCAAGCCCACAGAGAGGACAAACAATCCCCACCATATTGTCGGAGTGTTGAGTGAGCTGTGTGAGTGATGTGGTGAGGGAGCTGAAGTCGCTATCGATACCCATATTGATGACTACAGTGGAAGCTGGTGGAAATGTTCTGCTTCTCTATTGATCTCTGATCCATTATGAGCTTTTAGTCGACGGCTGGGTGAATGATGGGGAATGGTGCATCCATCATCATTCGATGCCCACACTGCCTGGCCGACACACTCCGCTCAGTGCCTCCTGCTTTCATTCTCCCCCTCTCGCTTCTTCTCTGTGATTCTCCATCTCTGTCTAGCTGACTTTCTCTGTCCTTGTTTGTCTGTCTCTCTGCTGTAGTACGTCCGGTCATTCTGGGGGGAATTTCAAATTAGAGTAGAGCAGTGTGGAGTGTTGACACGGTGTCAGAGAGACTGCGATGGCGGACAAATGAAGGGCCAGTAGGGAAGAGGGCTACAATACAATACAAAAACACACCGTATCTTCAGCAATTTGGGCTCAAGTTCAAAAATATTTTTGAAAGTTACTATTAAACTTGTAGTATTTAACGTTCAAGTTCAGTATGATTGGTCTTCCTCTTTTGGCCGTGAATTAAATACTCATTTGCAAAATATGCTTCGGGGGCGCTCAGGGGAATGCTTTTCAATTTTTATTTGCAAAGAAAAACGGAGGAGAAATAAAACTGACAAAATAATGGAAATGTGTTATGGCTTAGTTAAGCTTAAGGTGTGAGACTGTTTGAATGTGTGAGTGTGTGTGTGCCTTGAAGTGTGCTAAGTATGTATGAGTATTTTG
Organism: Myripristis jacobus; assembly: GCA_900302555.1. Taxonomy (NCBI): domain Eukaryota; kingdom Metazoa; phylum Chordata; class Actinopteri; order Holocentriformes; family Holocentridae; genus Myripristis; species Myripristis jacobus. The sequence continues at coordinate 7,592 of OMLB01017057.1, forward strand.
TAAGTCTTTCAGATTGTCATCTTTATAAATACCCTTGAATGTCACAGGTTGACCTTTTTATATAGAGTGCATGAATGAAATTAAATGGGTGCTTTGAAGGGAAAAAATGCCATTTCACCAATGTAATTCCAACTACTTTAACCATGAAGATATCAAAGAGATCATTTATTATGTATCTGACTTTTTTCCTCTCTTCTCCTCCCCTCTCCTCTCCTCTGCAGGTGACTGATCGGTCAGTGCGAGCAGTTGCAGAGCATTGTCCTGAGTTGCAGTTTGTTGGCTTCATGGGATGCCCTGTCACTTCCCAGGGGGTCATCCATCTTACTGGGGTGAGTTGCACACACAACATGGCTTACATGCTCCGCTTTCTATTGTTGTCTTGTAAATATATGCACATCACAAGTCTGAAACAGAAATTACAGATACAACTTAATGTTTTTTACCTTTATCCCTGTGCATTTCTGGATGAGTGTTATTCTTTTTGCTTGCCTTGGACCCTTGATCAACACACATTGTGTTGTTTACTAACAATACATTAAAGGTACCGTTGTTTTTAAAGGACACCTTTCATATATGGAAGGTTATTTCATTCAAATGTGTTTTTACGGCAATTATTTGTGTTGGTAAATGTCAACGAGAGTTTTTGAGTGACCGAAGGTTATTTTATTTTTATTTGTTTTTGTCCTAATCCTGTTATAATAGGCTTAAAAGGCTGCCTCTCCATGTTGCTGTCGTCATGCTTTATTTCCAGGGGAAAGTCTAACTTTCGTGAAGCAAACTCAGCCTCCCTGTGTGTTTTATCTCAAACTTGGTGTTGAAGTTACTGTGTGTTAACTTTTAAATCTCATGAAAGCCTAATGAGATGAATCCTAATAATACGCTGCTGTTCTGACTACACCCTGCTGTTTGGATATTACCATGTTAATGAGCAGGGCTCCATGGTTAAAGATGTACCACGCCACATAAACATGGACACACATGCACGCGCAGGCGCTCACACGGCGATTGCTCAAATTGAATTGACCAGGAAATTCGTTATCTTACTTTTTCCTTTTTCCTTTCCTCAACACGATATCAGTCCGGAATCTGTGTGTGTGTGTGTGTGTGTGTGTAATAGAGGACCTAAAGAGTCCATGTGTGTGTATGCGTGCCCTTGCATGTCCGTGCTTTTGTGCGGTTCGATTTGTGCCTGTGTTTGATGTTCGTGCGGGCACACATGGGTGTGATCGTACACTTGTGGGCCTGCACACACTCCTTCCTCCTCAAATGCAATTACAGTTGTGTTAATAGGACTGAGACACCCGATGCTGCAGTGCATTATTAGATTAAACAGCAGATTAATTTGTGCTGGTGGTTTTGGCCCCCTATCATCTCTGCAGCCTCCACTGACCTTGGCCACGCTGTTGTAGACAGACTGTAATGAAGCCAGCCAGTCATAACAGCATTAGCATACCTGGAGGTGGACACACACACACACACACACGCACACACACATGCACACATACACGCACGCACCTGTACACACTCTAGATCTAGCACACTTCATTATTATTTATTACAATATTAACCAAGGTGAAGTTTTGAGACGTTTAGGTAAGCGAACTCATAATTCTGCTACTATTTTTTTGTGCAGTTTGATCCTAGCTGAAAACATGTGAATTTTGCGACAGTTTCAAGTTGGTGGGCACTGATGAGTAGAAATCATGAGGAGACCTAGATTTTTTTGAGGCTAATCTGTTGACCAGACTCTCTTCTTGCAGATTGAGAATCAAATCGTAATTCCGTCTTTGTCTGTGTCAAGCCTCTCTCTCTCTCTCTCGCCAGCCAGCCTTAATTTCAGCATTTGTGATTCACTTCTGTCTGTGTCTCTTCCTGTTCCTTTCTTTCTAATCCCTGACAGTAATTATCTCGTTTAGTAGCTGATTCCTCCTCTCATATATTCCCACTTGGTCCCATCCAGCGTCTATTGAAAATCATATTCTCGCGTTTAGAATCGTTGCATTTCTGATGACTCCGTGGACCTCTATGTGATCCAGGGCTGTGGCGTGCCTCTCTTGTTCGATTATTGCACTCAAGCTTTTTTCCCCTCCCACACACCTCTTCTCTTCCTTGCTTGCTCTCTCTCTCTCTCTCTGTCTTTCTCTCTCTTTCTCTCTCTCGCTCACTGACAATCTTTCTCCACTCTGCAATCAGCAAAAAAAAAAAAAAAAAATCCATTACTTTTATTAACTTCTCGCATATGACACACTCATTTCAGATTGATAGTCTTTTTTTATACTGACTTCTCAAAAATTAGGTAGGAGGAAATCAATTGAAAATGTATTTTTTATAATCAAGTGTGCTGCTGGTTGAAATAGGCCACCCATGGCGAGGTTCAATGGAGATGGTCGCTGGAGAAACTGTAAAGCTGTGACTTTAATGCACTTCTAATAGCCCTGCAGTGTTTCACACCCACGGAGATGTAAGGGTTTCTGTGTGATGTACAGCACAACTCAATAGTTGCCGTCATGCACAGTTTGATAAATCATTATCTTGTTTGGACATTTCGGGATTGTTTGTGGTTGTTTGTGGAATCTGAAAGAGTAAGACCTGCTAGTGGAAAATAAGCTCTGTGCCTCTCTCTGAACCGATCCTCACTCAAACAGTCAAACAGTACAAGCATTTAGGGGCTGAAACGTATTTTTAGGACAAACATTTGGCTGATCATGACTTTTGACCTTTTGTTACAGTTTTCGATAAGTGTGTCATTAAAACAACTGTCAAATTAGCAACAGAGTAAAACTAACCTCTAAAACACACCAGGCATGTCAGATGGGCGGGGCGACACACATTTTTTTTTTACCTGCTACACCAACTGTGTCTGTGTTGCCTGTGGGCTGCATGTCAGCCGTGTTTTGGCCCTGGTGGAGGGCTGCACGTAGAGAAAAAAAAAAAAAAATAGACTAGCCAAAAATAGAGATCCGCAGCACAAGGCCCATGCGTTTGCACACGCCTTCCATGGCCAGTGCAGCTGCTTCACTTGACTATAATGTACACGTTTTGCTGCAGCGGCCGCGTCGCACCGCGTCTGTGCCTGGTGTACTTCACCTGTCACACGGTCTTTTGTTTACAAAACCCTTGTTTATTCTATACGTTTTTATCCCTGTGAAAGCTCAGGCTGTTTTTTTCACCTGCATTTGTGTTCGGATTCTTTCAAAAACTTATATCAGTGTCATTTGCGTCAGCCCTTATGAGCTGGAGGATAATGGATAATGGAATCGGCCTCAAAAAACCATATTGTTCTAGCCACACAAGCATTAGTTGTTTACAGCTCCAGTCGACGAGTTGAGCTGTGTAGATTTAACGACAATACAAACAAGTGCCTAATCCATTTTTTTGTCCAACCTTTTATTTATGGCCGGGTTACGGATCGAACCTTTAAGTTTCCTCCGAGCTCACGACATTAACAATGAGTTTATTGATGAGGCTTGTCACAACCCAAGGCTATGTAATGGATACAAAGTGTCTTGGGGCGGAGGCTTTGTGTGTGTCCCAGCGCTCTCCCTCAGCAGCTAATGTGAGAACTCTTTCTGTGTGTGTGTGTGTGTGTGTGTGTGTGTATGGGATTGCTGTGTATATTATTGCGTATACCTGAATTAGATTAATCATTCTCCTAATTCAGTGTCAAAGGTTTCACCCTTAAGTCATGCCTGTGACAAGCCTCAAAGGTGTAATGGATTAAGTGTGTGTGTGTGTGTGTGTGTGCACGCTGGGGGTTGGGCATTATGGAAGGGGAGAAGGCTCCTCTCATCTTGCCTGAGTATGACCCTTTGCTCTTTCGGTGTGTGTGTGTGTATGTGTGTGCGTGCGTGTGTGTGTTTGAGTCAGATAAGTTTGTGTTTTACAACTGGATGACAAATTTGCTGCGTCTTCCCTTTGCTTCCCTGGCAGCCTCTGTCCCATTTTTTGGTGTTGGCGTTTGAAAAGACGGCATTTGAAAAAGTTGAGCAACAACAACAGAGTCATTATCCGTCTCTCTGGAGCAGCGTTGTTACCCCTGTGTGTGTCTTTCTCTCACTGTATCTGCTCTCGTTCTGCCTGCCTCTCGGTCAGTGTCACTGTGTATTCAGTCTGTATCTGTGTTTTTCTCCCTTGTCTTCTGCTCTTGCGGTTTGTATATATTTCTGTCTCTCTCTTTCCTCTCCCTCTGTCTCACTCTGTCTCTCCATCTTCCTGTCAAGCAGTGTTCTTTTCTTCTGGTAGTGATTAAGTCCAAGGTTGGCCCTATCAGAGAGCCAGTGTTTGAGAGTAGCTCTGGTTGCCAGAGAGCCTTCATTTCCCCAGCCTTAGATGTCCCACTGACGGCTTCCCCTCGCCTGTCATGCCTACCCACAATGCCCCTCCTCATACATCAGCCTATCACTGCCCTAAGACACTCCGGGCCTCAGAATGCCTTTTTTGTGTGTGTGAAAGTTCCCGCCCTTGGGAGAGAGAGGAGGCCAAAGACAAAACAAATGGAGAGATTGTTGAAGAATGTGTCAGAGATGAAAGGAGCTATATTTTGAGACCGTAATAGCTCAGTCTTGTCCCTCTGATGTGCAGAACTCGAATGTTTCTGGTCTTAATTTGGGGCCTTGTACATGAATTCAGGCGTGCAGCTCCACTAGTTTTGTTGTTCTTCTCCACAGAAACTTAGGGCCTTTGATAAATGCGCTCTAAATTTGACAGAATTGGAACATGGGTAATACCTCATTTCTCTCTGTGTGTTTATGAGCAAATAAAACAGTCTGGTTTATGACAGCGAGGCTATTTCATTTTATAACCAAAATCATATGCTCTAGCCATCCCAGTGGCTTAGCTGGCTCAGACCAGTAGTATGCACTTGCATCATCACAGGTTCAAATTTGGCTTGCAGCCTTTACAATAAAAGATGAATATCAAAGCTCATAAAATAATTCCTTACTTTTCCCTAATTCTCCAAATCACCATGGGTAAGGCATTACAAGTGATGTAAACGAGTAAAAAAGTATTATTATTATTTTTTTTACTAAAAAGTTTTCTCCTCAAGCTTGTAATTCTGTTTTTTGCTTCAGTATTTTTTGAGCCAATAATTGACTTTTTACTCTGCTGCATTTGCTAGTTATACCCTCATTTCCAGTCTATTATCTGCTTGGGGATGCAAGAAACACCTGACAGCAGATACCAAGTTGCCAACTGTGTAGTAAAAGAAAAAGAAGCACCTGTCTTTGAAAACGTTGCAATGGAGGAGGAGGAGACCCATGAATGGCTGTTTTCAGTGAAAATTCATGGCCACACCTGGTCACACTGCTTTCACCAAAGTCTAAAAAAGGCAACAGTTACATAACAAGGGGCTTGCTGTCCCTCCAAAAACAAAACAAAACAAAACAAAAAAAACAGACATCTTGTTTTGAGGATGTAGAGAGAGTGCAAGAATGATGACATCTCAATAGTATATCTTTATTTGTCTGAACCAAGCTGTTTCCTGACTCATTCCAAAAAAAAATATTTTATCAACAAGTGCTGTTTTGTTGTCTATTTTACACCGGCTCACACATGCCAAACAATATTAAAATGCAAAGCAACTTGTAC
>OMLB01017059.1:3729-34659 GCA_900302555.1 Myripristis jacobus
GAGCCAGAATTGTAGCTAGACTGTGAATTCCACCAACCATGAGAAATAACAGTGATGTTTTGTTTGCACTCTGGAATCAACCATATTCATTTTATTTATGTAGCCTTTGATCACAAGGGTAATGTAGCTAATGAGCAATCATAGACCAAAATAATGAAAGACAAACACAAAGAAGCAAAGCACAAGACACACAATGGCAAGTTCTTGCAGGAAATATTAACATACCTGTCCTTCGTAGCTGCACCTATCAGCAGACTTATGAATAAAATGATGGCTTACATGCATGCAGTCCATCGATCATATGAGGGGGGGATGTTTGATTCTGAGTGGAGCCAAAGGATGCATTTTAATTCTTGTTTCTGTTATTCGATTCTTTTTAAGATCGAGGGAATCATTGACTGCTGACCGCCTTGAAAACGACTCAAGACGGCCACATCGGGAACCAATGACAGAACTGTCCGCCTGTGATGTCATCACAAAGCGCCGTGGATTGTGACGTCCCACCGTAAAAAGCACTGACATGTGGTGCAGATACCGACAGAGGAGTGCCAAAGCTGGACTTGATGCATTGTTCTTACTGCTAGTACACTTTTTTTTTTAAAAAGGGCCCTTGTAAATATTTTTCTGTATTGCAAAAAAGGAAAAAAAGCTTTGTACAGTTTTGCTGCGAGGACAGGTTTTGTTACATTTTTAACAAAAAAAAAAAAAAAAAGTCTTTGACTGGTGCCCCAAAATCTGGAATGTTTTTTGTTGTTGTTGTTGTTGTTGTTGTTTTGAGATCAAAGCGTATATCCGTTAGTCAGTAATAATCAAGTCATAATTTGCTAAATCAAATTACGTGCTACTCATTATGAGTAGTCTTTGATGGCACTTATATTCCCATGGTAGTAATAGATACTGTCATAAGCCACCTCGTCTCCACTTTAGCAGGAGGTGTTCAAATTGTCAGGAAGCGTGTGAGCCTTCCTCGTCCGCTGCAGCTTCCCCTGGACTGGCCCGGGGAAGGAGCAGGCGCTCGGACGCAGCAGAGGAGCAATTGCAAGGAGCCAAGGGGTTTTTAGGCAACCTGACCGGAGCCACAGCCGCACCGCTGAAAAGACCAAGGCCAGAGGATGAGCACGGAGAAACAGGCACATGAGCAGAAGACAACCCGCGCCGGGGCACATGAATGATTACACTGTACATGTTAACTTTTAGCATCTTTAGAATCAGCTGGTGCTTTCTTGCATCAGCGCCGGGAGCATGTTCAAAAGGGTTAAATGTTACAGAATATCGTTTTCCTGTTTTTCTTTTTTTTTCCCTTTTTTCAAGATTATAAAAGTGATGCATTATATAGAGAAGAGCGTGTCTGTTCCATCACACCATACTGCCTTTCAGCGCTGACATCTGACATTTCTTGTCTGCAATAGTGTAAACCTTTCACTCTACTGACTACCCAGCTAGGTAAAGCACACATTTGTGATCATTTCCATTCATCAGTTCTTTGATTTGAAAACTTGAAATCTTCTTTACTGACCTCGCCGAGCACTTTTCGGTGAAAGTGTACCACGCATGATAGTGATCGAAGCTCCCTGTTTTGTTTTGGACCATTTCAGATAGCCATCTTACTCAGCTGTGACCTGTGAACACCCCCCTTGTCTTTTCTCTAGGCTTTCTGGCTTTAGGTAGGTCTTCCCATTCAAAGCAGGGTTGGGTTCAATTCATTTCTGTATAATCAGCTCAAAACAGTAAGGTAGTGTATTCATTTATTGAGGTTTTTATGAAATTGCAGTGACCAAACATGTACATGTGCCGCCGTCAAAGAAAAAAAGCCGCAAAGCACCGACTGCATGTGCTTAAAATTTTATAATCATTTCATCATTTTTTTAAAGCATTTGAAAACAAGTGACTTGGTGAAAATTCCTGTCATGCACCGAAACTGAATTGTATGATTCTTGGTGAAAAGTTTGAATTTGGAGTTGTATTGAATTGACTCACCCTGGTTTGAACAGTGGCTGTATGACTGTATGCTGGCTGAATGTCTGCTGCTGCTGCTGCTTTAGTTTCATCGTCAAACAAGTATCTGGGATACTCTACTTTCAGTTGAGTAGTGTGGAAAACTGCTTGCTTTTTCATTTTCTACATCAAATCTGCTGTAACTCAATAAATCACAACCAACTGAAAAAAAGCCCTTCTTGCTGTTTTTATAAATAGCAAGTGTCGCAGCTGTAAATGTAAACCTGGACTCGCAGAAAGTAGCACAGGGAGACTGGTCTAGTTTGCTCATGTTTACTCCAGTACAAAATTATATTGTACAAAACAAGTGAAACACACAGAGGCCCAGGGCAGAGAGAGCCTTCAACCAGCCTGAAGAGACAGAGAAAATCACCTGCAGTGTGGCTTGGCAGCTCACTTAGCACAAACTTTTTACAACTTTACATCCAGGCCTTGTTGGGGAGAGAAAGAAACACAAATCACTTCCTTCTTATCCTTCAAGTGACATGTTTTACACCGAACCCAGTTTAAAAGCAAATGCACCTCAAATAGCTCAAATATACGATGGCGCATTAGGGCCATTGTAGGGAGATTAAAAAAATTTCAGAGCCAGGGTGGTGGGGAAAAAAAAGTTCTAAAGATTAAAGTCATAAATTTATGAGAGCTGCAGCATGTGGCTGAGTCAACCTTGCAAAGTGAAGCCAAAAGTAAAAGCAAAACTATTTTTCTCATGAACTTGTGACTTTAATCTCAGAATGAGTTTTTTTCTCAGAACTTCACAACTTTAATCTTGGAAATTCAGAGTTTTCTTCTAAGAATATCCACACCCCTCTACCAGCTGTGTACTTTCCCCCCTACACTGGCCCTAATATGCCATCGTACAAATACTTCCTTTATACTGATACCCTAACCCTTCCATGATACTGGGTACTTTTATTTTTTTTTTAACTGATTAAGTCGCTGTTTGCCGCCTTAGCCTTAATCCTAGGCTGCATTTATACAAGAACAAAATAGTTCATAGTTAGTAATTAAAACAAATAGTTAAAACAAAAAGTGTGAACCTTCCAAGGTGCAAACAGCTGGTTTCCATGTCTAAAAACAGAAAGGTCACCTGGAATCAACCTGGATTTGTCTATTTAGCTTAGAGAGAAGCTCACACCAGTTAACATCATATTTATACAGAGTTGCACTCCACATAGAAAATCCATTTCAGCTATCAGAAGCTTTTCAAGCCTGAGGTCCAAAAAGGTACTCCTCATCACATTAAACATAGACATAAATTCACAAAAGAGGGTATTTTTTAATAAAATTAATTCTGTTCCTGTGTAAATGTAGCTTTTGACAGTGGCTGAGCTGGCTGCAGCATTATGAATGGCACCGTCAGTTCAAATTACTACCCATCATCACACAACACAGTTTGGAGATGTACTTTTTTCATAATGCCGTTTAAGAATTCAACCAAAACAGAGTCCCATCTGCATCATCACCAGAGCACGTTTACATCAGGTGAGGTGTGTGTGTCAGGGAAAAAAAAAAAAAAGGTTGCATACATTGTCACAGTGATTCTCAACAGGTGAACCAGGACATGCTGGTGTGGGATTAGGTGAGCTCTCCTGTGCCTTGAGATTTTTTTCAAAAGTAAGAAAATCAGTGACAAAGTCAATGAGCTTTGTTAAAGTTTAATGAGACCATACTTCCTGCCCTTCGAAATACACTGCACTTCACTCCTTGGCCTGAAGCTCTTCACGTTTTATTACGGTCTTGTATAATCGCACTGAGATTCATAGGATTTTTTTTCTAAGCAGGAAATAATCGGGATGATGTTGGTATTTTGTGTCTAAGTGGGCTGTGGCAATTAAGAGGTTGAGAACCGCTGCTTTTTCAGATGCCTCAGTGTTGTTTTAAGAAAACGGATCATAAGACAATAGCGCACCCAGACTGCCTCAACCTTTTAAGATGTAACCAATGTATTTACAAATGACAAGCGAAATCCAGTTTTTACCTCGCTGTGGTAAAGTCAGATGTTTTTCACGACAGTTACAATAAGATCAGGTCTACGCCATGAAGGATCAAACAGCTCTTGTGTGCCCAAGCAGACCCAGACTTAAAAACAACACTCTCTAAATAGCCATGTGTACATTCTGCTGAGGGTTGGCTTGGCTGTTTCAACAGTGCACTCCCCACAAGTCCGTAATTACAATGTAATCTGATATGGCATCAGAAAGAGAGAGAGGAGGGAGGAGAGAGAGAGAGAGAGAGAGCACGAGAACACAAGAATTAACCAAATCAACAATTTGCTGAGCTGCAGCTGCAGCATCTCCCGTCTTGACAGTCCAATGGCAGGGTGTGGAGAGGAAAGAGGACAGGGGACGGAAATGAGACAAGAAGGAGGGAAAGGAGGAGGGTGGAGCTTGAGGATCGTCATATAAAATCCATTTATTCTTGTTCTCTCCAATCTGCTTCACATGTACACATCCGCAGTAGTAGTAGTAGTAGAAGCTGGCTCTGTTTGGTGTATAGAGCCTATAGCCAGAGTCTGAGTCCTGATGTGCACTGCTTTCTGGGTTAAAATGCATGCTTCCTCAAATTCTCCCCTACTGATGCGAGTTTCATGGTTTAGCAGGATTTCAGTCTTTATATGACACACAACTCTTAAGGGATTATGGCGATTTTGCTTTTTTGGGCGTACGCTTGACCACATCCCTGTGGGTACAGGTGCGTGTCCCCAGGCAGCACAGTCCCTGACATGTAAATCACATCGTGACGTAAATACTTCCTCTGCACGTCGGGGCGAGAAAATTGAGCATATCCCCCAAAACGGGAGAATGTGAAGAAGCAAGCACTTTAACTTGGAACATCAATTGCACACCCGTTTGTTTTGGGAGCAAGGAAGGAGGAGGAAGAGCCCCTCTCCTCTTGTCTCCTCTCAGTCGTCCCCCAGACGGAAGCCCTGGCCCCAGTTGTGGCGTCCCCCTCCTCCCCCGCCTCCACCTGCCTGATCCGGGGGAGCTGGTCTCCTGCTGGGAGGAACTCCAAAGCCGGACACCCCTCCCCTCCTGTTGGGGAGGAGCCGATACCTGGAAGACAGCAGAGGAGCATTTCAAAGCTACTATTTCAAACAAAAAGGATTCTCTAGAGCACAATCTTGCAAGCCAGTAACCAAGCAACTATTTCTACATTAAAAGGCTCCTCATTTTGCTTGTCCAGAGCTTTGAACCCATTATCACAAGAACACTGAGTTAGAAGTGCAACACCCGCCTGTAACCTTCAAGAAGCAAACAAGCAGCCCGACAAAATACAAATTTCAAATTAGAGTAGCTGCATGAAAGGTCCTGTTGTAACAATAAATACAACGCTATGATTATGTGCTCTCATTTTGATTTATAGTCCTATAAGCAATACTGACACTTGTAGTGTTTCAGCTGTTTATTAAACATACAGGGCTGGCCTTGACTCATACAGAGAACACTAAAAAAATGTTTTTGTTTCCAAGATTTTGGTATTGACTTGCTACCGAAATATGGATTCCCGTGACATCCCTCACACGCATACACACACTTACAGGAACTCTGGTGTGGAGAGGAAGGAGCGTCCTCCCAGGTCGATGGGGTATTTGAACATCAGGAAGAAGTAGAGGTGACCCACCAGGTTCCCTATCAGTTCATTCACCACACTGGACAGTAAGACAGAGGAGACGATTGACTGTTTATGTGGCTGAGAGGATATTAAACAGTGAAAATTCAAGGGATGAAAGAAGAAACAAAACAGAGACACAACACTGCATGCCATACGCTACACTGTGAGTGGATTTGTTATCAAGAATTGGTGAGACAAAATAGGGACAGGTGACGTACGAGCCTCCAATGATGTAGTTGAAGCCCAGGATGACCCACGGTAGATAACACGCCTGGGAAAGAGCAACAGAAAATAGCATCATATTACCGTATTACCATTGCGTCACACTACCAACTGAATTATCACGACTGTCTTAATGATTAATCCTAACTCTGATATAATGATCACGATGATGATACATTTCATATTCAGTTTAAAGAAGTAAAAACACCTTAAATCTTAAAATAGGACTTCTTGTCTCAGATCGCTGGTTAAATAAATAGTAATAACAACTAGATACTTAAAGGATTACTCCTACATTTTGGGCAAAATACCATTTTTCCAACTTCCAACTTACTGAGACAAGATGTTGGATACCATTTTCACCTCTTTACAGTCTTTATGCTCAGCTAAGACGAAACCCTACCCCATAGGAATCAAACCACTGGACGCAAAACACCACAATGTTCCTTTAAGTAACCCTTTTTTGGTAGTGCTGAAGACAGGCACCATGAATAACGTTCCATACCAGACAAATATCTTGTAATCATGTTCCCTTACACATGAAAATGAACTATTCATGATAATGTGTGTCAGAGGTAAAATGTACCTTGAATCGTGTCCCAAACCAGAAGGATACGATCATGTCTCTGTTGAGTTGAGCCCAGACATAAAGTACTGACATGATCAACGGGATCATCAGCAACTGGGGAAAGAATAAAAATATTACTCAGCAATAACTGTACACATTAGCGACCACACATGTCCAGACAGACAGCACCAATAAACTAGAGCTGTGCACACTGTTGTTTTAAAGATCATTTTTACACCATTAGCAGATAAAGATTATTGAGGTCTGGATCAAATATAGCTCTGTTTTGCTTCCACTTGTGATCTTGTGCCAGTTGCAGACAAAGTTATTCCTTCTGGTATATCTACCTATTACCTAACTTGCCCTTTGCTTTGTTTGTGTGGGAATCTCCCATCATCCCTGATGGTGCTGGTAATGTTCATGGGTGGCCTACAGCTGTTGTGTGAATAAGAAAAATGAGGAGGATTCATTCTCACCTGCATGTCCATCATCAGCCCAGTTATCTACAGCGACAGAGTCAAGGACAACAACATCATTGGCTCAAATGATCACAGCTGGAGCCTGAAGATCAGAAGAAGCAGGTGACTGGAAGGTCGCCCGTTCAAAACCTCACACAGGCTGTGAAAATCTGTGAGGGCAGAGGGGAAGTGAACTCCCCTCTGCCTCCTCCTGACCATCAAAGTTCCCTTGAGCAAAGCAGCTGACCTTGGCAGATCAAAGAGTGTCAGTGTGTGGCTGTGTGTAACCGCCCTTCCGCGCTACCACTCCCCTAAGCTGTGACTGTAAATAGAGCTGTTTTCATCAACTCGCCAATAACCGCCTGGTGAACTGTGTGTGGGATTCTACTTTGACTGGAAAAGGAAATACTGAACATACGGTCCAATGTAGGTAGACAGAACACCAGATTTTCTCAAATTTTATCTTAAAAGAATAAAAGACACTTCTAATGTAGCTGCAAATCCAAAGAAATTCACAGTCAAGAGGCGAAGCCAAGACGACCCAAACAGTTTGAGTGCAGGGATGCGGCCCGGTCTGCACTGCTGGTGTTGTATGTGACCTAGATTAGGCTGCTCGGCTCTGCAGGAGTAGAGTGCCACTGGGCCGCTGGCACACTGCCACCATGACATGGCACACTGCTGCAGAGAGAGCGAGACAGACAGACTGAGAGATGGCGAGAAAGGAGAGTTTGGAGAAGAGAGAGAGTGAAAAAAGGTATAGAGATAAAGTTGTAAACTTGCGTGATTAAGAAATGATTTAAGGAGATTATAAAACAGCATGCCAGCAGCTTAAACAGAGGGTTTAAAGGCTTTGGGATTTTGAGATGCCGGCCAGCGGTGTAGATTGGCAGTGAAAATGAGGATGTAGTGTGGGAGGATACAACAATGCAGATCCAGTTGAAGAGGAGCATGAAGATGTAGTCTGCCGGTCTGCCGTCAAACGCCCCTGGAGAAAAAAATGAAGCAATAACAAAGGTTAGTAAGAGAGAGAGTCGCCTCCAGTGTACGTGACTGGCAGCGTGTAAACCATGAGCACTGTAGCCGACACTGGACTCACCTGTCTCTAGCCTGGTGGAGTACTGGTAGAGGAAATACAGGTTGACCAGATACAGAAAACCTGTGCCAGGGCCTACTGGGAAATACAGGGTGGACGTCACTGGTCTCCAGATCTGAAACAAGGAGAAGTCAGGCATTAGTCTTCTACTTTTACCGTATGTAGTGACGTTTGAACAATATGGGTTTTGCAACATCGATACTGATTCTGATTTATTTTTTTTATCAGCTGAAGCTCCTCATAGCTGATGTTTTCTGCTGACATTCGGTATCTTTAAATTTGAAAATTACTATGTAAAAATGTGTGGTGTTTGAAGAAGCAACATGTACAAAGAATATTGTAAATGAAAAGTAAAAGCATGGGAGTTACAGTCAAACAATATTGCATAAAGTCTTTCATATTGGAGATAGAAGTCACGGACCCGCCTATATCTGATATTTAAAAAGGCAGATATCGGGTCTACGATCAAAGAAGCTGACAGAGCAGAAGCAGAGCAGAGCTGCTGGGGTCCTACTCGACTCAGAGACAGAAGTTAAGGGTCTCCTGTGCTGATGGGCTGCACAGACTCATCTGACTGGACTGTGCTGCCTCACACAAAGTCTCAAGGAGGACATCTGCTGTCCAGTAACGGGTGTTGTAATGCAGAGTTAATTGCCTTCCAACTCAGAGAGGCCTCAGTGTTACTGTGTGGTGGCATAAGAGCCTTCAACTACTGCTTTTCAGAAATGATAGAAACAAGCTGCTCACCCAAACCTCTGTGAGCGGGAATGTGGATCAGTTGAGGCAGTTTGCCTGGAGGAATCATTTGCATCTGCGTATTAAATGCAGTTACAATTTATAGGCTGAGAATAAGCTGATTATTGTAGGGTTGAGAAATATGGCTAAAAATGTTACCGCAACAAAATGCATTAGTTCAGTCAACATCAATAATTATTAAGTCACATTTAAAGTTTACATTTTGCTTTTGTGTGCAATCTGAGCAATGCTCATAATTAGCTTTATGCTAATCTCTTTTAGCCACCACATCAGCGCAGTGTGCAGTTCCTGTGTGCAGTGTGTGTGTCTCCTCATGCATGACCGGGTGTGCAACCCGGCCTTTCTCTATTACTGCCACATGATCTGTGTTTTAAAGTGACTGATATTTTATTGAACATGTTTTATATTTTTACTGAGGAAAAATATATTGTGATAATTATTGTTATTGTTTTATGTAGTATTTATCATTAGGCTAACAAAAGGGTGTGACCTCAACATATTTTTTAGGGGGACGGCATCAACATAATATATGTTATAAAGCCAAATATCCTGTGGTTTTTATATGTAATAACTCATGGCACTCACAAAGCGGCACAGTGGCACAGGCTACGAGGGCTGAACGACTCATCGAAATATTACTTAAATCACAATATGCCCAAGCGCAATATCCAAACTGCAGGAGCTGCAATTTTTTGATAAAGGTAAAACGTGTGACAAAACATTGTTGTAAATAAAGTAGTAAGGTGCTACAGTGATGCCCTGGCCTACAAATCATTTTCCAGATGTAAGAGAGCATAATTGTTGTACACAGCCCAGCAAAAAAAATCACATTACAGTCATTTTAAAATGTTTTTCTGCAAAAATTAAAATTATGATACAAAAGTTATCACTCCCACTACAATCGTAAGTCTTCTCACAATCAAAATACCTGTAAAAATAACTGATAATAGTTGAATAATTGATTAATTCAGCCCCACTGGCTAGTTGTCATCACTGTACAGTCTCCATTAAAGCCCATTCACATTCATAGAGCCTTTTGATTAATGATAAATCGGCCACAGTCCATACAGGCTTCAAGGGGTGGGGAGATGGTTTCATCCTGGTTACACCAAAAAACACATGTCCTCCATTCAAAATAAAAACATGACAAAGTACATTATACATATTATTGTCTATAGCTCCTCATCATTTGTCCTTGAGCAAATCAAACTCTGCCTAATCTAAGCCTACAGCAAGAGACAGATTTGGGTTCAATTCAATAATTCATCTTGAAGCCAATCACAATTTAAACTGCTAATGATTAAGTATTCATCACTCATTCACAAGTATTCAGTTGATAATTAAGTGTTTTGAATCACTCAGTTAACTTGTAAAGACACTGGGTGTGACTGCCAGCCCAGGTGGCTTTTCAGTATTTGCATTCTGAAAAAGAGATACATTTCCTGAGCCCACTGAACTGAAAGTGACATGAACTGCCATCTGTAGTTCGTTCGGAAAGGTGTTTCCTCCTGCATTCATTGTCTCTGCTTTGATGGTTTATGACAGCGAGGCAGACCTGCAGTGGAGATGCTGTCAGGGCTGCACACTGCTCTGCAGACAGGCTTGCTGGAAGTTAGACTGAATGTGTGCTCCCGTTCATTTAGCATCAGACTTCTCCAAACTAGGCCTGCAAGCACCTCTGAGACACATACAGGATGTTGCCAACAAAATTAAGAGTGTCTTTGTTTCACAGAACATTACTACTGTGGATCACACTGGCGCTGGATATCAGAATGGCAAGCTCACTTGGTATTTTTAAAAGGAAACTAAAGACCTATCTTTTCAATCTGGCTTTTATTTTGGAGTAACACTACAGCTTTTTCAGTTTAGTCACTGGTTTTCATATTTATTTTCATCCTTGTGTTTACTTTATTTTAATGACTTTTATATACTTGTTTTTAACATTTTGTTGTTTTTATTGATGCAATTCTTAGTCTAGCATAATTTTAATTGTAGTCTATGATTTTTATTTTTTGTCAGTGTTCTTTTAATCTTGCAATGTGAAGCACTTTGGGCTGCCTGTTTGCCTGAGAGGTGTTATTCAAATGAAGCTGAGTTATGATGCATATAAATGATGAAATATCTCCCAGTCTTCATAGTGAGCTCGTGTCACAGAGGGAGCATGAGTTTCTCACTCGGGCGCCAGGTTGTGTAACATGTAAGTAAATCCAGCTCTAACATGATGTGTTAAATCATGTCAACTCAAGCCCTGGCTGCGTTCCTCTGCCATAAGAGCGCAGCCATATTGTAGCTGTCACGACAGCTGACTGGCTGGCAGCTTGGAAACCTGACGGAGCCAGCTCTCTTTCATTTAGCATCAGAGAGAGAGAGAGAGAGAAGCTGGCTACGCTCCGATAGCTCAAGTAGCAAACCCAGCTTGTCGGCTCCGTGTGTGTGAGTGGTCCCAAAATACTACCGTCACCGCCTGGTGGCCTTCCCAGCAGGGCACACACACCTGAGCCGTCCACCAAGCTCTCACACGTCCAGCACTCGTGACGACTATTGCACTTCAGTCAACAGTTGTGCTGTGGCTTTTGTGCCAACTTGTTATTTACTTTCACCTAAACTCAATAAAGCCACGCCGTTTGTCTTGTCGTGTTTGACAGCAGCCGGAAGTCCTAACCTTGGCTGGCGCTGATTGGCTGGTACACAGTGAAGGCCTGTGAGCTTAGCTAGCCACCTGCTAAACTACGAGGTAAACACATTAAATTACAACCCACACAAACGAATGCGTGAGAAAATACTCACCTGAAATTTGCTAAAGAAGTGCTCCGGCCATAGCACGAGGTACATGGGACTAATAAGTCCTAGTTTCCCAATCAACGGGACAGCAATGGACCCAGCAAACCAGTACCGGGTGATGAAGGGGATGCTTTTGAACCAGTCCCCGATGTCTGACATCTTCCCAGACCACCACAGCCCTCTGCCAGCCGTGAAATAAATGTCCCCCTCTCAAAACAACTACTTATCCCCGAGGAAATGTCCCGCTGCGACGCTGTGATATCAACACTGCTCCACTGCTAAGTTTACATGACGTGGCTAATCACAAGAAGCTAGCCACTCAGCTGTCAAGGGTCCCGACGACACAGCGGACACTTCCGGTGGCTTCTTTTCAAAATAAATGCAGGGTTGTTGTAATCTTACCTACATGTTTTTTAATTTTTATTTATTTATTTATTTATTTTAATGTTGTTGGATCATTACTGTCCTCCCATCAGCAACTTATTTAACTGGTATTATCATTATAGATTTCACTGCTTACTGCTGCTATTGTGGTATATAATCAACACTGGATAAATATATTCAAATGAAGAAAATATCCCCACACTCACTATAAAGATAGACAGACAGACAGACAGACAGATAGATAGACAGATAGATAGATAGATAGATAGATAGATAGATAGATACACATAAACACACACACACACATCATGTTCCTCAGTGTAATTGATTTTAGATAATTGATCCTGCATAAAATAATACTGTTTGATTAGGTAAGAAGATATGACTTGCCTCTCTTAAGGGGAAAGCACTTCACTCGCCCACAGCAAACATTGCACTGCTGTTCAGACAAGCACTGTGGACAACATGGTGATGGTGGAACATGGACTACAGCCATAACATTTTATTTGGACAACTTAATGGTTTCACTTTTAGGGGCCCTGAGCCATGCTCTTGTTGTGAAAGAAATGTCTTAAAACCGGATGTGTCTGTAGTCTTCGTGCAATAGGTCTAGCGCTGCTTACTTCCTGTCAAGTCTGGTTTGCATAGGCCACTCAGAGCCAGCCAGCTGCAGGAAGGGGCGTGTCGGTCCGTTATGCTGTAACATGGCTGTAAGACGGTGTAACTTCACTGATAAAGTTCATATCAGCTACATACCCGTGTGTCCGCATGTATGTTTTAATTTGCTTTGGAGAAGCAAGGTGAGAAGAAATCAGAACAGCGTTTAGTCTCAGTTCTCGCTGAATCATAGGCATTTTGAACTACAACTCCCACAATGCATACGTCTGTTTACTTGTATGACGTAATTTTATGCGACAAACTAACCGCTTTCAAAATCGCATGAAAACAAACGAAAAAGCTCCCTTGGCATTTTAACAGAGGCGAGCCGTTTGCAGCATGTTTGTCGAATTTCACGAGAACTTTTATTATTTTTTAATGAACATAAGAACATAAAATGATTTTGGCTTCACGTCGACGTCGCCCGGAGTTGCCGAGCTCATGAAATAGAGTTTGTTTCAAACTTCGCGGTGTTACTTGGCCACAGGATAGGCTGCACAGGGAGATTGGCTGGCTAGCAAACGTTCGCTATACCTGTTAATCACCTCCAAAATAATCTTTTGTTTTTATTCTCGGCTTGTATCGAGTCGTCTTTAAAATGCAGGTGACAGACATTGGGAACAAAGAAGAGGGGAAAGTGTGGCATCGAAAACCAACGCCAGGCAAGGGGTACGTCTAAAACCAGTGCTTTCAGGATCTTATCAGCGGCTCCCGTGCCAGTTAACCTACTACTGGGGATTACCAGGGTTATGTAAAATGTGTGTGTTACTTATAATTTTCAGAAACAGGAAATTACAAAGGTATCTGATAGCCAGCAGACAACAGCCACTTGTTGCGCCTGTCATTCCTGCCGAGGCTCGGAGCAGCATGGACACAAAACACTGAGCCACAGTCTGAGGAAATATGTTGTTGCCACATTTGTGTTTGTCTACAAGTGCCTAGTTTTATCCTGTAGGTGTATCCACAAAGACGGACAAAGTGAATTTTTTTCTCTAATACGACATTCTGTTGTAGGGCTGGGACGATATGCCTGTCTCTCGGTTACATACTATCCCGATATTTGGGTGCCGATTCGATATGTATTGAAATTCTAAAGTGTTGTGATTCAATCAAGTACTACCATGCGATATTACAATTTACTGTGATTTTTGTTTTTTTAATTCTCTAGTTTGTGCTTGTAAAGTTTCATGAGGCTGTGATTATCCTAAAGGTCACTATAGGTCATTTTTTTTTACAGTGATGTCAAGTTTAAAAAATGGTCTCCCTACAATGAAATGGCTGCTATGGGGGCTAACATCATCACACATGAATCAAATGTGGCTCATTGAATCCACAAGAGTCTCAGCTTTCCAGTCAAATCCAGTTTATGCAACTCCAAGACTGTTTAGGACCCAGTCTGCACAAATACACCATTTTGTTTTTCTGTGAGTCCCTCAAGAGTCATTGGGGGTCCCACTCTGGAAACCACTGGTTTAGAGAAACTGGTATGTGACCAGAGGGTTCAGTTCATATCCCCAGAATATGTGGGCAAATCTGGGCAAGGAAAGTGACAAAGTCAGTTTTAAAGTAAGTCCTCATCACAAAGTGTGTGTTTTGGGTCTGTTGTGGGAAAACAGCTTGCTTGCTCCAGAAAAAGTCCCCTGGGTAAATTTAGACAACAGCTGTGGTTCACTCAACCACACTGATTTTCATCTGAAGACAAAAAAAATGCATTTTTTTTTTTTATTACTTGAAACGTTTTAATGTGTGTTGTTTGTCCCTCTCAGTGTCCTGGTGACAGTAATCCGAACTGCACAACAAGCCAAGACAGTGCGTTTCCTCCATGTGGCCTTTGACACCACCGGAGACTCTTTCCTGGCTGGAGATCACCATGGCAACATCTACGTTTTTGATATTAGTAGAAACAGGTGAGTTATTGTCCACTCACTCAAGCTCAAAAATCAACAACACTGAACATTGTTTAAGTTGTTGATAGTCTCATATTGCATTATTGTTGTCAAATATATTCTGGCCACTTGTTGGCTGTACATAAATTTGGACATTATCACAAGAATCTGGTCCAGTCACTTTCAGTGCTGCCTTGTTTTAAAGAAGCTAGTCAAGCTATTTTTTCTTCTTCTCCTTGGTTGCATTTCACCACGGTGCAGAGCCTCGCCTGCACCTGGCCTGCCCACACCTTCAGCCTCAGCATTTCTTCTCACTGACCTGATCCTCGTGTTACCTTGCTCAGGTTCCGGCTGGTGCAGAAGACGGGTCAGGCCTGCACCGCTCTGGCATTTAACCTGCGCAGGACCACAGAGTTCCTCGTGGCTCTGGCTGACTACTCCATCAAATGCTTTGACAAAGGTAGAGCTTTTCAACCACACACCACACTGAAAGCTTTATTTCCCTCGAAGGTAGACTCACTCTTCAGATCCAAACTGTTTTTTTCGACACAATTTTCAGGTTGGGGAGCACCAGTAATCCTTCTGAATAACATGTGGACATGTTGTACATAAACTAACCAAACATAACTGTGCACTTTGGTAGGAATGGGAAAAAAAATCCATAAAACATAATATTGCAATATTTTGGGTGGCCATATTTTATCCATACACAGACACCAAGTATCGATGTGGTATCGCCAAGAATTGTGGCAACATTTCTGACCTTTCTGGTCTTTGTGACAGAGTTGGTCAGTCTGTCTGCCTGACACCGCAACTGTGTGTTGCTTCCTGGTCTAATATTTTTTAGAATTTTAAAGAATCTGTCTCCCATTTTATGAAACCCTCTCAACCTGATTTCACTGTTACAAATGTAATGTGTGCACTTCCTTCATCACCAATCAGAAAAAGCAGCTGCCAGCAAAATCTTCTTCTCTCAGACAAAAAGCGGTTTGTCTGGCAGGTGCAGAGCCATGAGGATTTGTTGTCTGTCTGTGTCCGCTGCTCACCACCTCCGACTCCTCTCACGCCACAGCAAAATAAATTTCCTATGAATAAACCAAGCTGCTGTGTTTTATTCTATCCTTTTTTAAACAGACACAAAGCAGCTAGTCAGTTGGATGCGGGGTCACGAGGGAGCAGTTTCGTCGATCTCTGTCCACAGTTCAGGCCGCTACGCCATCACCACGTCCTCTGACACGGCCCAGCTCTGGGACCTGGACACCTTCCAGAGGAAGAGGAAGCTTAACATCAGACAGTGTGTGGGCATACAGAGGGTAAGGAAGCAGACATAATACTAGCTAATTAACTACCACAACATAATAACCATCACCCACATTTTAACTTCATTTAGCTAAGTGAAGAGTTCATGTGCAAAACATATATTCATTTTGGGGAAAAAAAATCAGCATTCATATTTTGTAGAATACAGGCAATTCAGTTTCTAAGAGTGTCATGTTGTCAACTGAGTGTTTGCTATAGCTACCTTAAACGATTGAGTCAAAATGATTTGTTTTCATTTTGTGCTATGAATCATTTTATACAGGTAGGTGTCACTGCTGTAAAAATGGAGAATAGCTGATTTGGGAACAAAACTCTAATAATATTCTAACATTTAGCACATGGATCAAAGACCCCAGTCATAACAGCCATAATCATTTCTCCATAGTTTCAACTAAAGGAAAGCACTGGTTTCGGTGTTGTTTTCAATATTGTCATCATGGCAACACCACTGTTTGTTTGTTTTTTTGTAGGTGTTTTTCCTGCCTCTCAGCAACACCATCCTCAGCTGCTTCAGTGATGACTCCATCTTTGCCTGGGAGAGCGACACACTGTTCTGCAAATACCAACTCCCTGTCCCCGAGTCTGGGCCCAGAATCTGTTACAAGGCGTTTGCTGTCACACGGTGGGTCTGTACTAACACCAACACGTAGAATAAGAGATTGTATTTTTCAGCCAGTAGATGTCTGGCACATACAGCCTCACTGAGACACAAGCATACCTGTTTGTTACCCACCAGTAACAGCAGCTTTGACCCCCATTACATTACATCTACTCTGCTCACCTCAGCTCTTCCTGCTTTCTTGTTTGTTTGTTTGCTTGTTTGTTTTCCATTAGGCGACTGTTTGAGATAGTATCTGGAATGCTATTTTTGGAACCACCTCCGTTGAGGTTCCAAGCGAGCGGAACAGATAAAATGTGATGTAAAGTGCTGCATATTGTTGATTGGTCAGAGAGAAATTGAACAGCAAAGCCCTGCCGTTCACTGCTTACAACCAGGAAGTACAAAAAGCAAGACTTGTGAAACTTGTGTCATAGTCATCTATCCATGTAAAAAAACAACACGCCCACAAGTGACCGTCATGAGGGGGTTCTATCTGGAGAGGAAAACAAAATCCAGAAAAGTAACTGGTACCAAAAGCAAGTAGAGCAGACACCTAGACTGGGAAAAACACCCTTAGCAAAGACCTCTCTCATCATGCCTGTATAGTGCAGCTCCACAGGTTCCCGCTGACGGATTAGAGTTCAGATCTCTTAAAAACAGAGGGAACAAAGGCACTAAGACTCAATAAAACACCACAGGATCTCTTTGACTGTAAAATCCATGCCCTCTGGGAAAAAGAAAAACTTTGAAGATAAATGTGTTCTAATGTGGTTACCATTATCACCTCTGTGGTTAGGTTTAATCTATTCCATACCTATGAAAACAGAGGAAACGTGTTGGTGAGTGTTGTTAACATGTCTGGCAGCTGGATTAGTGACATAGGCGTGGGAAAAATGACCAGCTCCAGTTAACACTTAGCATCATGTGGCTGGAGCTAGTTCCTCACCCTGTTTTTCCTCCAAGCTCTGTGCAGTAAGAGTAAAAGGTGGAATAAATACGTGGGAGCAAAGGTGTGACCAAACACTGACATAATGGCTCTTGTTGACAGTGATGGTAAGAGCCTTGCAGCGGGTGGGCGCTCCAACCTGCTGCACCTGTGGTGTCTGGACAGCAGACAGCTGGTCAGGGTGCTTCAGATGCCCAGCCAGGTCAGGAGCGTCAGACAGCTGGAGTTCCTGCCTGACAGCTTTGACGGAGGAGCCAGCCAGGTATGACAGGCAGGGCCGGTGGCCTGCCCGGGGGCTTTCTTTCTGTTTCTGTGGTTCCTGTGCCTTTCTTCATCTGCTGTCCTCTCCTGCTGTGGAGTGGAGTTTATGTCTGTGAGAGGCAGTTACAGCTGTGTTTGTCTTGCAGGGTACTGTCTGTGAACCTACATTTTTTTTTTGTTTTGTTTTAGGGGCACGCTGACATGTTTTTTGTTTTTTGTTTTTTAAACCAATACTGGTTCCTTTGTGAGGCTGCATGATATGGGAAAAAAAAATATTGGATTATTCTGACAAATATTGCAATGATATTTGCGATTTTAGTGGGAGTGATCATTTTTGCATCACAATTTTCATTTTAACTGAAAAAAAAAACATTAAATGAGGATGATGGGATTGTTGCTGGGGTCTGATAATGGGGTGTTGTTGGAAGTTTGTGATCTGTGACAAAATCCAACATTGTCCCATCCCTATGATCGATACCAGTATTGCTTGTCAAAGGTAGTATCTGCCAATTCTGATGCCAATATATCTCTCCATCCCTAGTTTGTATGTATTCTCTAAATTAATATGGTTATCATCGGGCTTACTGAGTCAAGGTCATTTTTGTTTTGTGTGCTGTTGCAATAGCCGGCTGCGTTTGGCATGCTCTGTTCTTGGTGACAAGGGCATGCCACATGTACGTTATTACCTCTTTGGTCTCGGCAGACTCTCGGTGTATTGAGCCAGGACGGTGTCATGCGTTTCGTCAACATTCACACCTGCAAGCTGCTCTTCCACATGGGCTCACATGATGATGCCATCACCGCGGTGACCGTCAGCCCTAATGGACGCCATGTTGTGGCCATCATGGATAATGGCAGCATCAATGTCTACAGTACCCAGAGTCTCACACAGGAATACAACAAGGTAACCAGCTGTGTGTGAATGCACGCTCCACGCTCTTGACATGAACTACTCTGATGTGAATCCAAGTAAAAGCCATTATCCCTTATTGATTTCCCTTCTTGAATGTATACCCCTCACAAAGGAGGAGATGTGACTGAAGAGAAGCAGATGAACTAATGAGGGATTTTTAAGCTTTGAGACGATCCAGATGTGGATTCTGCAAGCGACTGCAACTAAATACCAGGAAGGTGTCACTAATATTAAGCACTGAGGTGATTGTTTGTTTTTCTGTCTGTTTGTTTGTCTCCTCCCTGATTGTCTCTCGCCCAGCCTCCTGCTCCCCGGGTAGCAGCAGTTACAGGCGGTGAGGCTGATCCTGACTGCTCTAACCTAAAGGTCAAGGTGAGGTCAGAGGTCGTTCAGAGACCAGCCAAGACCTCGGGCAGGCGGACACACTCTAAAGTCCTCAGACCCCCTGCAGGGTGTATGGCAGAGGACAAAGAAGTAAGATCAGCGCAAACATACAAACCAACACTGATTGTGAGCCATGGCAGTGGTTAATAATGTTTCCTTCCTCTGATTAGATTCAGTGAGTGTTTAAGTTGGTGGTTTTGTGTCTGTCTGACTAGAACGAGCTGCCTGCTGGTCTGAATAAGAAGAGGCTGGTGGCTCTGCTCAAAGCCTTTGGAGAGTATCCTGCTAAGTACAGGTAACTACTGATAGAAATTCAGTTTAACGCTAAATGAGGTCATATGTAGTTTTCATTTTTTAAAAAAGATTTCAACCATGGCTTTTTCAACACAACTTTCCTGCTGTCACATTTTTATCTACTTGATATTTTGTTTTGTGCTGATGTGTGTGTGTGTGTGTGTGTGTGTGTGTGTGTGTGTCCCAGGATGTTTGTGTGGCGGTCTTTGTTGTGTCTCCCAGAGAATCATGCAGCCTACAGCAGTCTGACTGATAAAGGTTTACATTCAGCCTACCTCACTCTACATGAGAAATACCCCATCAAAAGTCATAAGCTACAGAGGGGACTGCAAAGGTATACACACATACACACACACACACACACACACACACTTCATAAATGCACCTGACAATGATTCTCTCTTGTGCTCATATAAAATGAAACTAAAGGCAAGTCCTTACAAGTGGATTTTCTGCAGCACATTTTAAAAAGATTTATGTAAAAACAGTCTATTTTTTGATGTGAATTTTACAAAATCTGTCAGTCTGTCCTCTGTGTTCTCCTCTCTCCTTTCCTTTCCTCTCATCTCCTCCTACTGTCCCCTCTAGTCCTCTCCTTCACCTCACCTCCTTTCTTTCCCTTTGCCGAGCTCTCCTCTCCTCCACTGTGCATGAGATGCATCATTCCTTCCCTCCTTTCCTCCGCAGGGTTTTGTCAGCGTTAGCCCACTGGGCGGCCATCTTTGGAGAGACAGAGTACCTGCCCCTGGTGGCCTTCCCCTTCGTCAAGCTGTTCCAGAACAATCCGCTGCTCTGCTTCGAGGTGGTGGCCACGGTTATAGGTACAGGTCGACTGCAGCTGTGGATTT
Source organism: Myripristis jacobus (assembly GCA_900302555.1). Taxonomy (NCBI): domain Eukaryota; kingdom Metazoa; phylum Chordata; class Actinopteri; order Holocentriformes; family Holocentridae; genus Myripristis; species Myripristis jacobus. Next base: position 23,712 of record OMLB01017059.1, read on the forward strand.
TCTTAATGAACAGCAACGTTGAGAGAGCCAGGGCTTTTCACTGCACCTGAACACACCACAGGCTCAGGCATCAATCTGCCGAATGACAGAAACTGAATGAATTGCTCTGAATTCAGCCTGAGTCGATATGAAATGCTTTGAGTTGCATCATTCACACAGTTTTTAAAAACAAACAAAAAAAATCCTTATGTGGTGTCTGTCTGATAGAATACCATGAACTGACACTTTTTGGCCAAGAAAGTGTTTTGTTTGTTTGTTTGGAATGAATAATGTTAAATTCTGTGGAATAAATAACAGAATAAACTTACTCCATGTTTTAATGTTAACAGATATAGAAGTATAGGTTCAAATTGCTTAATAGAATCTTTTTTTTTTTATTCAAATCGAATTGACTTATTCCAACAAAGAAAAATTGTTCTTAAATCAGATAAACAGCTACTGAGTTATGAATTAAACTCAGTCCCCATTAAACCAAAGATTCACACCCCTAATTATGGTTTCTGAAACATTTGATAAGTTTGAGTTTCCAGTTTGAATGTAACATCATTAACTACTAGTTCCTCCTGGGTGGAGGGTGGTACTGCTGCCGGCGTAGGTACACGATAATAGCAAATATTCCTGGTTGTCAGTGAGTGCAGGGACACTTTTTCAAAGCCATGAAACTGAAGAATTTGGCACTGCATTATGTTTTATGTCATTTATTTTTAATTTAACATCCAAACACTACTGTGTGGATGTTTTTAACGTGTTGATGTGAGCTTATTAAACATGCTGAAAAGTGGTTCAGTGTGGTTTTGTTATAGAACGGTACTGCACATATCAGAGGTTCAAAATGCCAACAAATACTCCTGTTGGTTTGTAGTTCAGGATCAGCATTCAAAAACTTGGATATCTTACTTTTCATTTTGTTTAATTTTTATATCTAGTCTGTGAAAGAAAAGCCTGACAATATCTTTCAAAACCTTTCTTTTTAAAGTCAATTCAAGTACATTTTGGTGCAGTTGCAGTGTTGATGGCTGTGGAACTGTTTTTGCTGACTCGTGGTTTGTGTCATGCAGTGAACTGGTGCCAGCACTGGTTCGAGTACTTCCCAAACCCTCCTCTGAACGTCCTCAGCATGGCAGAGAACGTCCTCGCCCATCATGACAAGGAGCTGCTGCAGCATCTCGTGGACTGCGGCATCACCTCGCAGGTAACAGCACACAGGAGCAGACACCTTTACCCGCTGTTAGACAGGCTGGTCTGCTACTGGACAGTCCCACTTTGACTTCTATAGCCAATACCAGGTAAGGTATTACCAGGGTAACTTTTCAGTGAACTGAAAGGTTCCTTCAACCCCTTGCTGTCTGTGTTTCCACCACAGCCTAAAGAAAAGATTTGGTAATTTAGTCCACTGACATGAAACAGCGATGACTGTTTTACACGTCATTTTTTACAGTGGTGAAGCTTCAGGATATTTAACCTATTTGAATCCCCTTGTTGACAGATTACTGACACTTGTTACAGTGTTTTTCTATTGTGAACAGCTCTGCTTTCTCCTGCCTAAGAGAGAAAAGCAGAACTTCTTCCTGCAGTAAATCATCTGTTGAGTGTTTGATGGTTATTTATTTTAGAATGTAAGCGCTGTGAAACAATCACAAAACGCCACTCGCTCGCCCGTGCTCTCAGCTTGATTACACTATCTATTTCTCTTTTTACCTTGTTTTCTTCAAACAACTACAGATAAGATAATCTTTATTGTACATAGATGTAGTAATTTGCCTTACAGTAAATCACAATACATACAAAAATAAAAACTTAAATCTCCATCAAAAAGGCAACTGTTAAAACTCCTCTGCTGCTTCAGTGGGCTGACGGCAGGCATTGTGGTGACTCATAGCACCGCCTCATTTCCCTTTTTTTGTTATCAAACAAAAGGAAATTTCTTCCCCTTGTCCCAAATCGATACTAGAGTATTTTCTTGTTTTATGAATGAAGCGATACCCAAGTTGAAGCAGTCTCACTGTTTGTATTTGACCAGTCAGACATGTTGCGCTGCATGCACCACCTCCCCAAAGTTCTTAGGCAATTCAAAAGTCCCTTCCCCCAAGTAAGGACTCTTTCTGGGATTAAAAAATGTCCCCAGAACCCAAATTTTGACCCCAGTCCCTGTGGTAGAAACACAGACAGTTCCTCAAAAGGTTCCTAGTCCCTGGGGAAAATTCCTGCAGTCAAAACTTGGCTTATGCAACCCACTAACCCCCCTGTGCAAGTTTGAGTCCTTGGGACGAGTCATGCAATATTTTGAAATTTTGTGTCAGTGTCATTTTAAAGAAATTGGCAACTTTTGGCCAAGGGAAACAAACTTCCTAACATTTTTACAGGTCACTGAAATTAAGTTAAAATATATATTCACCATTCCACCAGCTCTATGTGTGGCCCCTGCTGGAGACACTGTTCTCAGAGGTGCTGACTCGTGACGAGTGGCTCCGTCTCTTCGACAACGTGTTCTCCAACCATCCGTCCTTCCTGATCATGGCCTGTGTGGCCTACATCACCTGCTGCCGCGAGCCTCTGCTGCTCTGCTCCCAGAAACAGGACTTTGAGGTAAACTGCTCCTCTCTCTCTCTCTCTCTCTCTCTCTCGTTCTCTTTATCCTCTTTTGCTTCCTGTAAACTGTCATAACTAAATCAGTCTTAGTTGATTCCACATCTTCCTCTCCTGCTTCTCTCCTCCTCAGTATTTCTTTCACCATCGAAACAACCTGGACATGGGAGCCATGATAAAGGAGACCTATCGGCTGATGAGCAACACGCCTGCAGGCATCCATCCCAGGACCATGCTGTCAGACTTCACACCACTGACTAGGGGACAGTACCCCGTATTCAACCACTACCCAGAGTTCATAGTTGAGTACCAGAGCCAGGAGAGGGAGAGGATACGACTGCAGGAGATGGAGTATCTCCGGGAGAGGTGAGAGTAAAGATAAGATAAGGACAATCCTGATAAATATCAAAATCTTAATTAGTGACCTTAGTGAAACTAGAGAAGGTCTTAGAAGAGCAGAGAAGATGCATCTTTTCAGACAAAGCAGTACCTGTGTGTGTGTGTGTGTGTGTGTGTGTCTGTGTGTGTGTCTGTGTGTGTGTGTGTCTGTGTGTGTGTGTGTCTGTGTGTGTGTGTGTCTGTCTGTGTGTGTCTGTGTGTGGCTGTGGCTGTGTGTCACTCACTAGGCAGGAGGTATCAGCACTTCGTGCAGACTGCTTGCGTCGCCAAGCTGAAGAGGAAGCCTATTATGCGCAACAGGTACACACAGCAGCAATATATTTTGAGTAATTAATGCTGCACGTAGGATTCGTATTATCATATAGTACTGGTTTTTTTTCTTAATGGATTGAGTTAAAATCTTTTTTTCCTCATTCAAATTTTATTGAATGGAAGCCAAGTGAACTGAAGTGATGTTTTGGAAACAGGGGCTGCTGCAGCAGGCGGAGGATCAGCGCAGACAAATCCTGGCACAGGAGGAGGAAAAACTGACACAACAAAGGACCAAGTAAGCACACAAGAAACTAACACCTCCTTAATTGGGAGAGAAAAATGAATGATGTAGCACAGCTGATCATTATTGCCCCCCCCCCATGACACTGCTCTGGCCTCTCCAGGTTGGCAGCCATGAAGCGAGAGCTGAAGGTGAAGGAGTTACAGCTGTTGGATGCAGCTCGAAGACGCTTCCTCAAACATCAGCAGGACCTGAGAGCGTCACAGATACAAAGACTAGACCAGGAGATTAGAAGAAAGGTACACAGCAGCCTGACAGTGTCCCATCCAGACATTTACAACATGTATTGTTTAGCTTATTTACTGCACTTATATTGGAAACGTTTTTCTTGTCCCTCCAGATGTTTTTTGAAGTAGACAAAATGTTGTATTTTCAAGAGGAAACTTAATATCAGGCCCAAGGTGGTACTCCTGCTGCCGTATAATACTTTGTGCTCATTTTAGTGTCTGCTTATATAAATAAGGTGTATCAGCAGCAGCTGGCATATGTCTTTAAATATCTGTGTCATGCTTTGCTATTTATTACTGATTACCAAAGAATATTTATAAGCTTTGTGGTTAACATGTAAGGTTAAGAGGCTTTTTAAGTCAAAAAGCTGGTTGGTATTAACTATTGTCATTGTACTTTTCATTTTCTGCAGTTTTTTTTGCATATACTGATACTATCAACACAAGCTTTTCTCTAGTATGGACCACCTTATATTTGTGACACTTAAATGCATTGATACTTACTAATCTTTAGTATCACAGATAATTTAAGAGTTGCGACATTTAAGTAACATTGAGGGATTGTCGATTGCAGCATTAGACCGTGATCCAAAACGTTATCCACACATTTTTTATTTAACTTTATTTTACCCAGTGAGTCCAAATGAGATTAAATCTAATTTCAACTGGGACACGGCCAAGCGGCAGTATATATAACCATGAACCATATCACTGAACACTGTAACCATCACTTGCGGTCATGTGGCCATGCTCTGCTGCAGATGGATCTCCGGGAGCGAGAAACGGCCACAGCAGTTCAGGATCTGGAAGTCAGACAGATGGAGCTGGAGGCTCAGAGAAAACTGCTTGAGCAGGTGACATACTCCTCACATCCATCTGTCCCCCATTCCTCCCCTCAATCTTTCCCTCTGTGTGAGATACATGGACGATAGTGAGAAACGATCACTTTGTAATGCTAACAGCCATAAAGAACGCCAGCGTCATCAGTCAGTAAGCTGTCCTTTAGATATGCAATGAATTTCAGTGAGCTGATGGGAGGACTTACCTCATTTTTCTAGAAAGCCTTGTGTAGTTGGATTTATTTTGCTTCGTAACGAAAATAACTTAAGTATTATATTGTGATATGAGACTAGATATCATCTGAGATTTTGGATATTGTAAAATTGTTGGTATAAGTGTTGGTATAAGTCTTGTATAAGTGTTGTCTTTTCCTGGTTTTATAAGCTGTGTTACAGTCAAGTGATGCAGTTTTCTGAGCTAACCCGACTGTTCTTGCAGTTCTATTATTTGCCTACTTCGTCATTATATTTGCATTACTAATGATTATTTATTAAAAAAAATCTCGATAATATTGTCACAAAACCATTATCAAGGTATTTGATCAAAAATATCTTATTTGATTTTATTCATCTTGCCCAGTCCTAATTAATTTCCAGCGAGTAAAAACTACCTCACTGAAGGCTGAGAATAATTGAAGACCCCTCAGTATTGCAACATTTACTGATACAAAGTTTTAGTCTTAGTCTTTAGTCGAAATCCTGTCGTTGTGATTTAAAGCCATGTCTGTCAGCCACTACAACGACTGCCAGTCCAACACTTCAGCAAAACACAAGTAACTTTAAGCTGATGTTAAAGCCAACTCAAGGTTAATGTGATTAAGAAAATAGTAGGACTGGATTAGATTACATGTGTCTCCCGTTATCTTGATTTTTCAACTGCATGCCATTTAGTTGTTAGGAGTTTAAAAAGTTTATTTGGTACCACAGACAGAGAATAACCCTAACCCATGTGATGATGTGGCCGTCTGCCGCTGATTGTGACTCTTTTTTCCCCCCATCCATTTCCCTCAGCAACTGCTGAAGGAGCAGGAGCGTGTGGGTCAGGAGGTTCAGGAGGAAGTGGAGGTGAGGACGAGGAGGGCAGAAAGAGAGGAGGACAGCTTCAGAGAGCTGCTGCACAACACAGAGACAGACCTACAGGTGAGAGCAGGAGAAGAACCAAACGCTGATGAAACACCCCTGTCATTCAGTAAGAACCAATATCAAGCTAGTCATCATGGCATATGCCAGCCCATGGTATTGATGTGGCAATATTTCCATCTGGCTGTACAAGAAAATACCAAGGCCATAAAGTCATATGTTGGTACTATCTTCTCTTCTGTTTCTGTGCACACACACACGCGGATACAAACACACTCCGGCAGGCCCTGGAGGAGTCCCTGGCGGAGGCGTGCCAGCTGGGCCTGGAGTCAGACTGGCAGCGAGAGGTGGCAGAGCGCCTGGACCAGGTCGACGCCGAGCAGGAGAAGAAGAGACAGAGACTGGCAGAAGTTCACAGGCAAACCCTGGCCCAGGAGGACAGACTGGCCGATACCTTGAGAGACGTGGCGGGCAGGAAGGTAAGAAATAAACAAGAGTGCATTTGGCCTCAGTTCAGCTTACACGCTTTTCTGGCTTGAGGGTTACATTTGACAACATTATTACACACAAAACAGTCAAGCTCTTGGGTATTAAAAAAATGATGAAGTCGGTTTTACCCAAACAATTTGTTTACAGCAATTGCAGTAATCCAGCTGATCCAAAACAGTTTACTATGAGCAGTTTCAAAAGGATTAGTTACCTACACTGAGAGCAGTGTAGGCCAAATTAGTTCCCATGGTAAATAGTTGAGACTGACATCATATTTTCTGTGTAATACTAATAAAAGTAATAAATCTTGACCTAAATATGGGTAAATTTTGTTAGAATTTTTTTTTTTTAGGAAATATAATTACATAGCAATTATATTAAACTGGTATAACTATTATATAACTATGAATTATCATACATGTATGTATTTATATGATTTATTTTTGACATTTATTTTTTAACCAGTAAGCTCCTATCAGTTTACTACTCAACAAGGTGTAGTAGCTTATCTGTTTTTCTAACTTTTCTATTGTGTCCACTATTTCATGAGTTTTTTTCATATTTTTTACTGAATGTATTGTGATTGTGCCTGTGTGCTGCAGTGGGATGAAGTGATGAGCTCCAGAGCCCAGCTGCAGGAGCAGCGCCACTCCTCGTCTGCTGCAGACACAGGTATTACTGCTCACTCTTAAGGCTCATTATTTCTGTCAGATTCTTACGGCTTCAGTCTAGTGCAAGACCCCTGAGCAGAGGCAAGTGTGTGGGAAAGATTTTCTTTTACATGCAGACACCCTGACAAAAAGAAGTTTGTGTTGATGCCCTGTTGTGATGCCCGCTCTGTCCCCTCTAACACAAATGGCTCCGTCAGTGAACTAACTGCTATTATTCCAATACCCAAAGCACTGGATATCAGAAGAATCTGACAGGTTTTTAACCAACCAGAATCAGAAGACCCTAGTGCTTGTGAAGTCATTCATATCTTTTGACAAATGTTAATATTTCCACTGAAATGTTCAGTTAGAACTGATAACTTTACAGTGCAAACAACATGAAAGAAAGGCTACTTCTATTTCTAGCTGGCAAGCCGAGCTCCCTGTGTTAGCCAGATGTGTATCCAGTGTGGAAACCAACAGTGTTTTCTTTTGTTCAGATGGCCAGAGACAGGTGAGGATAAGGGCACCATGCTCCACCAGAGGACTGGCCCAGCAGCCTGTCACTACTAGCAGCACTGCTGGTGCTCACACTGTCACTGCCACTGGCACAAACACCACACACACAGGGAGCAACATGGTGTGTCTGAACAGCCCCTCAGCCTCAGAGAGCACCTGCACCAACTGTGAGTACATTCTCTGCCAGTCAATAAACTACTCTGTTTAGAGAGTGACTTAAAAATCATTACATTGTCTTAAATTTGAATCGAACCAGCAAACATTGTGATCCGTTGGGTTATAGAGCTTGTTCATTTAATTTGTGTGCTAAAAAATAAGTTGGAACTCTTTTTTCCCACATTAAAGGACCATACCACTGATTTTAAATGTTTGGCCGCTTTGCTACAATTTACCCCATTTTATATTGCAATAAATCATTTTTGGGTACTAAAGATTTCACAACATAAAATGAAAATCCCTCAGTTTTCAAATTCGAATTTTTGGTTGAAACAACCACCTTATGGTGTTCTGCTACTGCAGCTAACAAAGTTCAGCATTTATAAAACACAGACTTGGTAATTAACAAAAAGCAGCTGTTTCCCTGGGCACCACTAAATTTGAAACCACAACAGCGCTGCTGCTTCTAGGAAAACTCATGTGGACGACTTCATTACGATGATGGAATACTGATGTGAAGAAAGTTTGAAGTCTCTGAAAGTTCATTTTCATGTTGTAGTGGAATGAATGGAAACCAGTGACTGGATAAGAGGGAGGAGAATGAAATGAATGCTCTAAACTGCTTGCTTTGGGAAAAGACAAGCAGAAACATGAAGGTCATACATTTTGTGGATATTACACTAAACATGCAGAATCAGCTGGTGTGGACCTGCAAGCATATTAGTTCTCTAACTGTTAGTGATCTTTTTCCCCATTTAGGTTTTGCAGCAGTAAAGCATGTCCATGTTCTTTGTCTTGGTATCCTCTCAGTTTCCCTGGACAGAGGGCGGGCCCAGCTGGACAACAGCGAGAGGGAGCTGATGAAGGACATCAGAGAGCTGAGACAGAAGCTGGCAGCCCGAGCCAGAGAAGCCAGCTCCGTCTCATCACGGTCCGTCCAGTCACTGTCTCCCGTCTCCCAATGACTGGACGCTCCACAGAGTGTCAGTCACCATGACTTGTCTCATCAAATAAAACAACCCGACAGAAGTGACCACCAAGACTGAGAAAGTGTTTGCCAGTGAGTGCTAACACACCTCTCCGTCCTCTTGTCACCTCCACAGTAAAACCATAATGCATAATACATAATACCAAATGGCCATCAGCCCAAACAACCACTCAAGAGATAATAGCCTTTTGCATGCAAGGGACTCTAGTAAAGCAATGAACATGCTGGTCAGAATGGATTGGTATGATGGGAAAATATTGAGGTGTATAAGGTGTTGGATTTTGTGAATGGCAGCTGCTCCGCCTTGGAAATGTTGCACCTGTTTATTCCAGAGGAGGAGCAGCTTTTTTGATACCCATAGTGCAAAATAACAACTTTTAACAATAAGACACTAGGGTTAAGATGATATCTGCATTGCCACATTGGGGAGCAACCGCCAAACCATGGTCATAAGTTGTTTTTTAACCACGATAAGAAAAAATCTTTACCATCACAGCCCTGTGTTACACACAAAAATAAGGAATTTATCTCACAGTTCAGCGTTATCATATTGCCCTGAGTAAATTCAGCCGTGTATTCATTGTTTTTGTAATCTCCTTAGATTCATTTGGTTAACGTCTCAGTTCACACATCCTAGTCATACCAGACTTTATCAAGTTCCTGCAATAAAACTCCATTTTGGACTTTCATTTTAATGTATTTTATATGATTTGTCTTATTTAAAACCTGTTTTTGATATATAAAAAAGATTTTTAAGCCTTGCATCTACTCTCCTGTGTATTTTTTGCCTTTAAGATAAATGTTTTTTTTCTCTAGATCATTTCTTGTAAGCAACAGTATTTTAACATCATCAGTTGATTGTTTTGTATTGCAGTTCTCGAAGCAGTGTTCATGCCATCCATTTCAAAAATGAGTGTACAGGGTGATTTATACACTTGTGCGCAGGAAAGGATCACGTTTAGTCATCTCCTCTTTCTACTCTTTCTTTCCTTCTTATGGCCACTGGCTGTCAGTCCAGGCTTTACTTGGGGTACAATTAAGACAAGGTGCCTGCAGGTGTTATAAAAGGCACCTTATTCCCAAGCACTGCTCTGTTTGTTCCTGTGTACGAGCGAGGATGATCACAAAGTGTGAGTGAGAGCCAGGCGAGGTGGGATTCTGCTTTTATTTGAAAACCTATCACAACTGATGTATTGCTGTTCATGGCTGAGCATGGGTGTGCCTCCAACCTGCCTGTTGATCCTGTAAGCATCCAGGTGTTGGTTTTGATGTGAGTTGACATGACAGCCATCCCCACTCCTGTCACTCACTCTTTTTCGCTCTGTCCACCCATCTTTCATCCCTGCTCCCTCACCCTCCATCTTTCACTGTGTCCTGAGGGCTGGGAGGCACAGAGCAAAATGAGTCTGTCATGCTCTATTCAGTCAGACCTCACATGTTTAGTTATTAACAACCAAACACATGTCTCCTCACAGGAAATGCACTCAGCCGTGCAGTTGACATGCAACACGTCACCTGTTTGCGCCTACTTATTTATGCATGCCCAGGTCTTTTGCTTTCTCTGTACTTCTTTCTCTGTCAACCAATAGCACTATCCTCCCTGAGAGAGAATGCTCTAACTCTTGAGGCATTTTGTATTTCATGCAGGCTTTGAGGATCGTGCGCATCTGAAACATCAGACTGTGGTTCAGTTATTTTTATTTACAGCAACAGCCTGGGAGAGTAATTTGGGAGGGGCTGAGGTAGGATCCAGAGACAGTGGATGTCAAATTACAAAAGGTTGCGTCTCAGACTGGAATCTGAACTTCACCTGGACTCAAGGTTAAGAAACTTGACACCAATGGGACTCAAACACGAGGGACTTCAATTTTTTTAATCTTAACCGATTTTTCCTTGTAAAAAAAACAAAAAAAAAAACAGTTTCAGTAAATTGGACTTGTAGTTCAAGCAGAAGTCGATGGATGCCGACGGCCTCTCTGTGCTGTGGTATATGAGGTCAAAGCCCGTGGGGAAGGTGAGGCGACGGGTTCCAGACCTCCGTGTCCCCTCTGCCTGGTACTGCGACCCATTAGCCTGCAAACCCAAACTGGACCTGAGCCACAACGAGGGCGCACGGCTGGCAGCAGACGCCCTGCTCAGCCGAGGGTTAGTGGGATACCGCGAGGTGTTGAACGCTGAGGGAGAAGTGGACTTTCTGTCAGAGCCAGAGAAGAAGTACATCCTTGCACATGGGAGACATGGAAACACAGGTTGGATGTTTGTTGTTTATTATATCACAACTGGTATCAATGAAATGAGTGTGTCAGGTCCAGCCACTAAAAATGACACACACTTCTATCCGTGGTATCAGTAAGGACCTGAAATAAGACTTTTACAACATAACATACTACATGTTTATGTATTTTTGCTCTTTGTTTTCTTTCATTTTCTTTGTTTTTGGTGCTTTTGAGTGTGTGGGTGTG
>OMLB01017063.1:3067-13600 GCA_900302555.1 Myripristis jacobus
GTATGTGTCTTGTAATCCCATGTGGGAGGGGCCTGCTGAGACGGGATGTTGTTTAGGACAAAGTGCAGGGAATGATCAATCACACGTGCAAACCAATGGGATACCAGTTTGGGGGAGAAACACAATTTTAACTGGAGGGATAAAGAGGATAAGAGAGGATGCTTAAAGGTTTGTGAAGGTTTTATTGGTTGAGATTTTAATTTACACCCACTCGTGCAAGATGATGTCACTATTTAAGATGCTCTGTTTTAAATTTTCAGAGTTTTATGCCACAAACTTTAAAGGCCTGTAGGAACCGTGTAACTTTCCCAAAAATATACACATCATCATCATTGTCATCGTAATAACCCATAATGCACCTGGGTCTGAGCGATATGAATTTTTTCACCTAATGTCTTCATATTAATATTGTGCCGGTATTACAGGGATGACCACTGGTGAGATATTTACATACAAATTTCTGATTTAAAAAAAAAAAAAAAACAGGTATAGGCAAATAATATAACAGCTGGAAAATTGCATCACTTCACTGTAATCCCACCTTTAAAACCATCAAAACTCAACACTTATGCCATATGACAATATTACAATCCCCAAAATCCCAGATGATGTCAAGTTGGACACAAAATTGGTATAATATTGATAAACCACCCAGCCCTAAACCAGTCCTTTCTTACAATAGCAGTGTATTTCCATGTTCAGCGTGTATCTACTGTACACAGGTCGAGAGCTGAATGCGTGAACGCACAGCCCAGGGCTACATATTGGAGTCTCAGACAGTTCAGTTGATTATCCAGCTAATGATCCAGTTGATGATCAGCACTAGCGAGGCTTTACCAGCCAGCTGGCCACAGATGGCACAGCGCGGTGCAGCGCAGTGTTTAGACAGAGCGGGCCGACACACAGCCACAACACACTGGCAGTGTTTACAGTCGCCTAAACCTCCCTCTCTCTGACCTCACAGCCACACACACACACACACACACAGCATGAACCCCAGATCCACAGACATCCACCCGAGTATGGTTAACATCCATATATGGTGCCATTTCGCTAGGGAACAAGAGGGTGGTCCCATTATTTTAAAACCAAAGGGATTTGCTATTAGTCCATTAGTCTCCATTTAAGGCAGTCATTTAAATGGCTGTGTGTGATTTAACAAGCGGCACTGATGTATGGGGTTGTGCGCAGAAATCGATGCAGCTTTGTTCCACCCTGTTTGTGCTCGGGCAGCTGGCATGGCGACGCAATCTGTGCCGTGCTCTGTTCCCTGCTGGGATGCACGGGAGGACACACAGGCCAAAACTTTGGGCTAAAACTTTTAAATTAAAACTTTGTGGCCGCTGTTACGTGCATGTCTACGGTCACCGGTCACATCCGCATCGCCAGGATCAGCAATCAAAGTTATTAGTTGAGATTGAGGTGGATAACATCTGGGATTTTGGCTATCATAACATTGTGGTAGGGCAAAAGTGTTGTCTTGTCCTGCTTTTAAAGGCTGCGTTACAGTAAAATGATGCAATTCTCTGAGCTTAATAGAGCATTTTTGCTGAGCTATTATTTGCCTTGACCTGCTTGGTCATCATATCCACATTACTAATAGCTTTTCATCAAAAATCTCTTGTGCGTTAACATTTGATGAAAGCACCAACAGTCAACCCTACAATATCGTCATGGTATCGATATCGAGGTATTCAGTCAAAGACATCATGATGTTGGATTACGTCCATATCGGCCACCTCTAATGTTTGTTTTCAGACAAAAAGTTAAAGAGTTTTTGGGACGGGGGTATCGTCATCTGCCAGCAACTCTAAGGAAAATTCTGTTTCAGCGTCTGATCGAGATGATCCACAATCTGCCAGCCATTGTTTTGAAGCGTTGTTCCGCTTTACTTAAATAGACGTTTAGGAAGTGTTTCATCACCATGCACCAGGTATCGCTCGTCAGTTCCCGTTCCCACGCATCCAAAGCCAGGCTCATCTACAGCTTGTTTCCAACACGACTCGTTAGCTGTCGCCCTCGTTAAGAGTGTGAACTCGATCGGACGAAGCACTGAAACTGTGTTTAGCTCAGATGTAGACGGGCCCGAAGTGATTGTGTTGAATGTTCACTGATAAATGTCTGTAAATCTGAAGAGCCTGGTCTCCATCTGCTCTTGTTGCTGCTGTGTGATCTACATTGAAAGGAGTCATCTTCCATCCTGGAGAGACTTTAATTTCTTAATACATTTATAATTATAAACAGATCCTCTTTCTGCTAAAGGAATCGGTACTTTCAGACTCGTACATCACAATGTAAGCAAGCTCTCTGTCTGAAAATTGTGTTTCACTCTACTTGCTTGCATCGGTCCACGCATGCAACAGCTTGTTTTACTGGTACTGAATCTGTGTTAAAATACCTAATTCTCAAAGTCCGGTGTCAAAGTACAATATGTACGGACATGTGGTGTGTGCCTCTATTTATAAATCGTACAAAATGTATGCAGGCATATAGAGTAGATTTAATTTGCGCACAAAAATGTTGTACACAAACAGGGTTACTATAGACCAGTGTGGTGCTTGGAGCCCTGTATTTACTCTCTCTACAGTGATCTTTATCTTACCAGTCTTGAAACAGAAAGAGGAAAGAAGTACCACAGAATCATATAGTCACGGTCTCTATTTTTACAGCCTGACCGTAATTAAAGACAACAGCTTGTGCGACTGTCTGACTAGCAGTGGTTCCACGTTGCGTTTTGGGGGAGCCGGCTTTCTAAACACGGCCCCAGAATTACCAATCAATTCTGGACGAATTCCTCTTGATTATGTGCTTGGCTTCCCTTCACGGCCACATTAAGGATGCTGAGGAACCATCCAGGAACATGTTTCGCCTCATATTATGCATATTTGGCCAAAACATAAGGCTCCACCTACACGCTGTGCTCCATCATCATTCATCTTGGGAGATTGCAGAGGGTCTGCTTTCCACAGCCTGCCTCTCTCTGCTGCGCTTGTTATTAACTGTGTCAAACACTAGTCCCTGAGCTGTAAATCACCCCCACTTTGGGATTTCACTTAGACCCAGCCTGCACCACAGCAAGTTGTGCAAGTATGTTAAGCGTGACTGCACAAGATACGGGGTGTGAGATAGAAAAAAAGTGAGATGTGTGCAGAGATATAAGTAGAGAAACCTGAAAATGAAAACACATTTGGCCTAGGACTGCACTGCACCCGTCGCTTTTTATGAACCAGCCGGGTGAAGAATCACAGAAATCTGATTTGGGGATCAAATCAGCAAGTTCGAATCTTTTCTCTCAACCAGATGTGCATCAGTGAATGTAAAAATCAACTTCCTTTTCCGTTTATGCCCAGCAAGGACGGCTGTTCCTGGTTAGCACACACACACACACACGCACTCGCTAACAGACACGCACACACACACACACACACACACAATTTGCCATCCTCTCATTAAGGCTAAAGCAATAGACTCCCCCATGCAAAACAGCAGCCGTCGCCCTGCTAAACCAAAAGCATGTGGACATTAAGTTGTTAGGTGGCACAAAGGCTTTCATTCTCCTCGCCCCTCTGCGGGACGGGGAGGGGGCCCACGCTGTCCTGGGGCAAGCTGCACTGATGTGGACGGTATAAACAAACAGCAGGAGCGGCTTCTGGACGACAGTGGAGACAAGAAATCTGTCACCCGGCCGCGGGTTTTTACCAGCGCACGTAGTCTCATTCAGGACTCGGCCAGAATGAAAACAGCATTAATTTAGTGCCTCGGTAATCATTTAGTGTATCGAAGAAACATCAAATAACAAGAGGGAGCCATTAGGCTAAAATATGACGAGTGCAGGTTCGTGGATTTCAACCGACACACACAACGTGCACACCTACACTACAAGTAGGGTTGAGTGAATGTAAGCATAATCATTTTCATTTTCACTGAAAAAACAAAACAACAACAAAACAATTAAAATGATGTGATTTCTGCTGGGGTCTGCACCAAACACACGTCCACTTAAGTCTGGAGAATCCGATTTGCAAGCCGGGGCATCTCTGTACCACGACGATACTTCACTTGTAAAGAGATTTTGATCTATTTTACCTTAATTGAAATATTTTGATTTATTGTTAAGCTCCGATCACAAGCTTAACGGTATTAAAAAGATATGTGGGAAGTAATGACGCATTTCTGAAGTGACATTTGATTTCTCTGGTAGAGCGGCTTGGGAAGTGAAGACTTGATAAGTCAAAGTGAAACTCAACCTTTGGCTCTGTCCTTGCTTTAAGATGGTGAGGCGTGCTGCCATGGCAACCGGCCTTTTATCTTCTGGAGACGAAAATTTATTTTACTACTGAGCAGACAGAGCCTGCAGGCATTCGCTTCCATCCCAATAAATCCTAAAACGGCACAGAGAGGAGCTAAAGTGTTGCTGTAAAGGTCAGGGTGAGGAATATTGCTTGATGTTGCTTTGGGTTTTTTTTTTTTTTTTAAGACAGCAAATATTTGCAATTTAAACAGCTCCCAGCCTGAGGGTTTGTCAGGTCCCGCATATCCTGTACATCTATATGAAAACATGAAAAGCACCTTTCCCGCCGCGCGTCACTCTGTCGGGGAGACGGAAAGAGCTCAAAGTCTTTCAAAAGTGAAGGTGTTTGAATTAAACACAAGCCACTGCATCTTCCTTCTGACAGCAGAGAGAGTCTACTCCCCGAGGCTTACCTGAAGTCAGTGTGTGTCACTCTGTGTGTGTGTGTGTGTTTGTATGTGGTCTATGTTATGGTGCTGCGTAAACATCACCACTCCATCCCCGGCCCTCCTGCACTACTACAGATAAAGGCATTTCTTGTTTACTGCCAGCTAGGGAGGAAAAGGAGGGGGGGGGGAACATAAAAATAACCGGATAAAAACCATGAATCATCCTCACCAGCGTTCACTGACGGAAGGGTTCAAAATAAATAGCCTCTTTTGATTTATTTGCTTATTTATTTGGTAAATGTTACAAACTGAAACGTTGACTAAAATCAAATTTCTCTTATCGGACAGCTACAAGTTCTGTGGCTCGTCTATGTCCACTTGTATCTTAATTGCTACTATGAAATTCTGCAAAACGGACTGCATGCTTTGATTCCTCTGCATTGAGACCACACACACACACACACACACACACACACACACACACACACAAAACGTGACAACAGGAGCATGCCTGCAACAAGGAGAGGAGGTGCTGAATTTGCCCTGAGCATAAAAATGAACTGCGGCGGCCGCGGCTTTGCAAAAGAGGGCAGGTGTGGGAGACACAGGTGAAGCCTCTCCTGCCTCGCCTCCTCCAGACGCTCACATGGTGTCGCCGCCTCGTGCGGTGTCGTCACCTGATAGCAATCTCGACCGACCCGTCTCTGCTGCTCGCGCTTTTTTAACCCTTCCTCTCACCGCCGCTCCTCCCATTTTAACCCCCAGGCGACCTGTGTGCCGATACTCCAGCGTGAGAGCTCTCGGGAGGAAAAAAAAAAAACACACAATGGCACACCTGTCCTGTCTCCACCCTGCCAGCGCAAGACACAGCAGGAGGAGTGTGTGACGCGGCTTAAAATGAAAGCTTGAGTTTCTCACCTAAAAAAAAAAAAAAAAAGCTCTATTTCCTCAAACGCTGCGCTGACAAAGAACATCTAATCAAACTCTGTCAGCCATAAATGAGCTCGCTGCTGGTACACGCTGGTAGAAGTGCAAAACAGTATGGGAGAGTGTGATCAAATACATACTTTAGAAATGCAACAGTGTCACACAAAAAGGCTCAGGCTCAGTTTTTGGGGGGGTGAAAACACTGTAACACACTCTCACAAATCAGTACAAAAACACAGGCGGACAACGTGAGAACATGCAGGCCCGTCCCGGTCATTCCCACAGGGTGGACGGGTGGCCCGCTCCACAAAATCCCCGCTGATCACTTAAAGACAGACCCACATGAGATCATCCAACAAGCAGAGGTGTGTGAGAGCACTAATCAGGACAGACAAGTGCAAGAGAAAGAGGAAAAAAACATGCAAACAACAAAAATGCTGGGGAAATGACAATCCCAGTGAATTAACTCACCCTTATGCCTCAGATAGAGAGCGTGTGTATCCTCAGTCCCTGGCCTGTGTGTGTATTTTTGTGTGTGTGTGTGTCCCAGAAGAGCGCCGGCGGAGGGAAACTTCAGCGGTTACATGCGATCTTCCCATGCGACGCGATGCAGCCAAGTGACTCAGCTCAGCACAGAGAGCCACAGACTGGCGGCAGACTCCTCCTTCACTCTCTCTCTCTCTCTCACTCTCACACACCCCCTCTTTTAAGTGCTCGAAATAGCTTTAAAAAAAAAAAGTAAATAGCTGAACAGAGGTTCACACACACACAGACACACACACACAGACAGCCCTGCAGCTCCGTCCTGACAGACTGAATTGGATCTGATGGGATGATGCAGACTTGATTGGCGCTGTAATCTGACAAAATGTGGCAATCTGGGCAGGAATGAGTGAATGTGAATTAACTTATCATGAAGCTGCCTGGATTCATCCACAAATAGCACCAGGGAGAGATCATCTTCCCCCTTGAAATTCCCCTCAAGTACACTCAAAATTAGAAATATCCAAACTAAAGACGTGATTATTTTATGGCTGCAGCATTACATCGAATATAAAATATGTAGACGTCCCGTTTATCATTTTATACACATTTCCCAGTCATTCAGCAGCATATGTTTGGCACTGCTGAACTCCACTCGAATTTAAAATAAAGTTCTGCGGGTTTGAACAAAGCAGCGTGCATTTTTAATGACAAGCCCACCCGTGGGACCAGCAGGGCCGACGATGGTTAAAGCTCAGCCACACCTTCCTTGAATGATGATGTTCAACTCAGCTAATGAGTAGGAATGAGGAATACGTGCAGTAAATCAAACTGATATGTAAATACGGACCTCTAGCAAATCAAACGCAGCCGTGTCTTAGGTCATTCATTGAAAACACACTCCCATAAGAGTGCACACACACACACACACACACACAAACTTTTCAGATGCAACTTGACGGGTGTTTACCAGACTCCTCTCGGCTCTGCGGCGGAATTGACTCGTTTTAATCTGATCGTTGCGGGAATAAATAGAGGAAGCACGTAGCTCAGAGAGGCGGCGGCGAGTAATAAAGTGTGAAGGAGAGACACCGTGGGAGTGCAAGAGAGAGAGCGAGAGGGGAACCGAGACAGAGCCAGGTACACGGACGCACGCCCAGATGCACAAACACACCAACACAAGAGGACCGAGTCTCCTCTCCAACAGTGACGTGCAACCTCGTGCTCTTTCTGCCAGGGTGCATCAGTCCATCTGATCAATGATTCACAAACACCTTTTCAAAAAACCGCCTGCAGCTCCAAAGCCTACAAGCGACAACTTTAAAACCAACATCCCATCACCATATTTCCTCAGGGCCATCTTTTGTGCAAATGCTGGACACACAGCACCGAGACAAACCAGTCCACGATGTAAATAGGCCTACTAACCCTTTAAAGCCCGGTGACCACTGACAGCCAGTGACAGCAAGTGAAAGCACACAAGAAAAGCTGGAAACCAAAGTCCCCCGAGAACAGACGTGGAGGTTTTGTACCTTTCGCAGGAGGCTGCATGGGGAAGCGTGACTCGAGCTCCTCCATGTTACTGATCTACCCGGCCTCGCAGAGCTGCTCCTTTTGATTTGAGCGTCAAAGTCGAGCGGGACAGTTCCTGCCCTTCTGACTGCATGCCGTCCTGTACCAGCGCATAGTCGAGGGGGACCAACACATACAACAAAAGGAAGTAAACACAGGAAACCATTTCTATTTTCAATCATGCTGTCAGCAATGAAACTTTCAAAAAAAAAAAGAGAGAGAGAGAGTCAGCCAGTTATATGCACTGTGTGGGTGTATTAATGGTAAGTATTTATGTGTGTATAACTGCACGTACACATCCACATATAGATTCTTTATTGTTATATGTAATTACAATTACAAAGTACATAAGAGAGTAAAATGTTTTGGTTTTGGCTCAGTATGAGTGTAAAGATAAGAACAGTAATCTAAAAGTCATAAAGAAATAATAACAATAAAAACAGCAATAACCATAACAACTGAACGGAGTGTGTAAAGTGCGCACCTGTATATTCTCAGGCAGCGGTGTGCACATGGCCGTGTGTGTGTGTGTGTGTGTGTGTGTTGGCGTTGCAGAATTACAAGGAATGACAGGAATTCGTTTTTCTCCTTCAGTGAACCAGTCGGACCGGGAGGAATTCCTCGCTCTGAATTCTCCCTCAGTTGCCTCTAATTAAAAGCACAGGACTAAAGAGGAGCTCGGTCCAGCTCATTAGCTTCTTTTTGCATGCTGAGGGATCATTGTCCTAAAGGAAAACCCCTCGACAGAACATATGCAACACGGTGAAATGTAGGAGATGTAATAATATGAATACTGAGTGAATACACATTGAAATAATTTCACCATTATCAAGACATTTTTCAAGTTTCCTAGTAGGGATAGGATTTTATCACAGATCATAATAAAAAACACTGGAAAAGTTGAATCTGGTGAATTTCCATTATCGGGGGATGACTGTAAATCAGGATAAGTGTGAAATATCCTCACATGAGTGACTTGGAAAAGCTTTTTGATTTGTCTTGAATTGCGACAAGAGGGATCCCACATCTTTGCAGTCACTCCAAAATCCTAAACCTGTCATCATGACCGAAGGCTTGGTTTGCTCGCTGTATCTCCCACAAAAAAAAAAAAAAAAAGTTACGCTGGATGTGTGGAAATACTATGGATCCCAAAATAAAGAGATGTCAGAGAGATGAGATGAGCGCCACACGACTACATTGATGATTATAAAGACAATATCATGAATCACTAGTGTAATATTAAAAGAATACAACTATATATAGCCAACAAAAATAAATAATAATATTAAATTGGACACTGTGCACAGAGGAACAACACATTAAGAAACGTGACGTGTGGTCGACGTGAGACAATATGAACTGCAAAACCCGTGACTTTTTAAAGCACACAGACCAATGAGTGTGAGAATTAGAAAGAAAAAAAAAGTGTGAAGGTGATGCAAAGAGGATGTTGACATGAGTTTGACTTCTGACCTCAAGCAGAAACTGACCAGACCTGGGCTCTCTCCCTTCCTCTTCCTCTTCCTCATATGTGTATGATAACTAAACTCTCAAGAAAGAAAACTGTCCTCCCTGTAGGCTATGCACATTTTTTTTTTTGACAATCCATTATCAGTGGTTCGGATTATTCCCAGGATTATTTTTCATGTGTGGGAGAGCATGTCAGCTTTCAAACACAGTAAAAAAAAAAAAAAAAAAGGGTTTCTATCCTGACAGTTGAAGGTTTTGCTGACAAAGTAACAGCAGGCAAAACACCAGAGGCAGACGCAAGCTGCTGAGACAAACTGACACTGACAGGTACTTCTCACCATACACAGTCACACACAAGGACAGTATATAAGCACACACACACACACACACACACACACACATACACACACAGTTCTGGCCGTTTCTGCCGCCCTACATCAGTCGAAGAGATTAGAGACTGTGTGGTTACATGTCTGTCATTACTGTAGTACACCACGCCACAATGCTGGCACTGCCTATGGTGTGTGTGTGTGTGTGTGTGTATGCGTGAGTGTGACCCAGTGTAACAGATAGGGCAACAGCTAACCATTACGGGTAAAGCACGAGGATTAGCTGTTTCTGGTGAACTATCCCAGACTTTCTTCAGATTAACGCTGCCTCATCCCCTAATCCAGGGGCCAGCGTCAGATTATAACCCCGGTCTGCTCTGCCACGAGGTGCGGGATGACCCGGGACGCGGAGGGAGTGGGGCGGATGGACAATACTGCAGCAGGATGTGATTAACAGAGAGAAAGAGAAAGGGCGGGGAGAGAGGTGGAGAGAGAGAGAGAGCGAGAGAGAGAGAGAGAGAGAGGGAGAGAGGGAGAGAGAGAGAGAGACAGAGTGAGAGAGAGAGAGAGCGAGAAGAGAGAGAGAGAGAGAGAGAGAGGGAGGAGGAGATGGGATAAATCGGGGAAAGTGAGAGAATTTCACTCTGTAATGAGGGAAAAGGTGAGAGAAAAGCTGAAATTTAGACAGATTCAGGACAGGCAGACAAGGAAGAGAGGGAAAATGGGATATAAGGGAGAGAGGCAAGAGAGAGAGAGAGAGAAAGAGAGAGAGAGGGAGGACAAACAGATGAAAAGCCAGATGCACACAGGAGGAGCGGTGGATGGACAGAGGGAGGGATTACCAGCAGAGAATAAGCTGAGGACTGAAAATGGAGAGAGCAACAGAGAGAAAAATGGGTTGAAACTGGGGGCCGAAGGGGAGGCGCTCATTCATCAACAAAATGCAGACTGCACACACACACACACACACACACACACACACACACACACACATGACCCCATGTTTCATCATCTGGTCTCAACTGCCTGCGAGGCAAGAGTTTATTCAGCATTTCATATCATAACTTATTGA
>OMLB01017065.1:0-13343 GCA_900302555.1 Myripristis jacobus
ATTGCATTGTTGTGTTCAGATTCATGTAAGTGTTGAGTTATGTAGGCTACGATCTTTGAGCTGTGCTTAGAAGAGCATCAGGTTTTTTTTTGTTGTTGGTTATACCGAGTACTTGCAAAAGCTTAGCATGTCATGACAGTGTAGATTTCTTCTTATACCCTTGCAAATTTCATTTGTTCTAGACAGCCAGAAATTGGGTTATAATAAATACTTGGTATAAACTTGTGCTGTTGAATAATCAAGCTTTCAGCCACACAAAGTAATTGTTGGCTGAGAAGTAATGGTCAGAAGGACAAAGATTACACATTTGTTACAAAGTTGCACATAATAAATAAGTTACGTCTCTATATCCTGTCAACCTTACTTTCTCTCTATACTACTGTAATGAACTACAAGGTATTCTCCCAAGTGCTGTCTCAAAACACAGCCAGTCAACCATCTAGTCTTCACTCTTGCCCTCGACCACTGAACAGGTTCACGCCCCCCAGAGAATTTGGCAAGGAACATTTGCGCTGTGTGTGGTTTGTAGTTAAAGATTTATATATGAGACTTGTGTTTTTTTTCTAAATGATAGGAGTATTTGATTATAATGAACATCATAATTGTTAAGTCGAGGACCAGTTTGTCTTCTCACCCCATGCTTATGTGTCAAAATGGCTTTACTCACTTGGAGGGCTTTTAACGAGCTAATTAACCTTTCCTGCATGTCTTCCAGGAGGTGGAGCAGAACTAAAGGAACAAAACACTTATCTGCTCTCGCTCTCCAAATGCAGCACAGTGCACTCACTGCAGTGCTATTGAAGCCATTCAAATACACTCGACAGAGATTTGCTTAGCATCAGCAGCCATATTTGATACTGTGTGCTAAACAAAAATACAACAGACACTTAAGAGACCAAATTTGTTTGTTTCAATGTGATAGCACCGCGAACTGCAGTCTAATTCTACTACATGAATGTACAGTGTGGGTATAAATTAACCAGTGTGCTTTATGAGAAATAATGTATAGATTGTCTTTTTCCTTTTCTCCTGTGACTTTTTATTCACCAGTGGCACAGTTCTTTAGTCCATAGTCTGAGCCAATAGTTTCATAGTTTCAACAGTTTCATGCATTTATATATGATTCCAGATGCACTAGCACAGTTAGATCATGCATTAAATTTTCTTGGATTTCCGTGCTCCCATATGCTGGTATTGGCCATCACATCTGAAATTGACAATGTGGAGTGTACATGGCTTTCAAAAAACTTTGCACGCTTTGACTTACACACTTTGAACTAATGGCGTTCGCTTGCATTGCACCGTCTCTCTGTTACTGAAAGGATGGAGGGACTAGACATTGTTCACTTGATGCATTGTGCGTTGTGCATTGGGTGGCTGACCTAAAAACAAAAGTGATTATATTTTCCGGATAGAGTTTTTGTCATAGCCAAGTGCATTGTGGATCGTCTAAGTCCTGTTGTAGAAAAAATGGAACCGAACTGAATGTGTCTTGTTATATTTTTCATAAGGAAGATCATTTTGCAAGGTATGGTGCAAATGAATCATGACACATATTTTTTATCTGTTCACATGTTTTGTGAATTGAGCGGAATGACTGCTGTGAAGGACTAGGGGGTGGAGAGCGGCAGCATGATTTTGCATTTTACATGTTGCATTTGAAACGCGGCATGTGTCATGTTCAGGAGTCTGACTCATTACTATAATGGTCCTTTACAGTGTTGACTTGTACATCCACAGTGACTCATGAGTTCATTTCTGAAACACAGTCCAGAGCTTGACAGTAATATGTCATGACAAATCAGATAATCGAATGAGAACTCACCCTCTACTCTCAAGACTTACTGGAAATGTAAATGGGTTTTCTAACATCTGAATGGTCAATCTTTATCTTCTTTAGTATGAAGCAGTCGGTTTAAATAATTTTCCATATGTCAGATTCAATGTGTTTCTTTTCTATTTCAAAACAATGTCAACTTCTTTTCTAAGCACACATTTTCACTATTTTCTGTACAGTAACATGCAATAAATTAATACATTAAATTCAGATGTCTCGATTGATTTTCTTTTTATTTCTTTACAAAAATGCCTGGTTAACGTACCAGTTGTCTGCTTTCACATTCTTTGAATCCGCTTGTGCTAAATTTCATTATTATCACTTCACTTTTTATATTCTGGTAATAATGACGTTTGTTCTGCTGTTTGCGTTGTGTTATGTTGCTGTTCTCAGTCGGAAATTTTGCACTTCCTTTTTTTGTACAGCCTGGCTTTTGTCGCTGTCTAATTCAAATGAAATGGTTTCATGAATAATGTCTATTTCTACAGTTTGAAATGTCTAACCATACTTCCTCAAGGGCATGTCACGCTCATCCGTTTAATGGAAAGTTATTATGAAGCTTCTGTTCCCGTTGTACCCACACTACTTGGTGGTTTAACTATTTATTAGATACTATGCGGAGGGGGTGAAAAGAAATTTGTCATTTTACAGAAGGAAGATGAACAGAGGGAGAGAGAGGTTTGTCTGGGTCGCTGGTCAAGCAGGAAGCTGTTAGTGTGGTTAGCTGAGCGGAACATTAGAGGGGAAGCTGCTTTGCCCTTCTGTGTACTGTATTCTGTGTGCGCAGTCACGGGCTGAACTGTGGAGCAGAGCAAGGAAGGGCAGAAACGAGAGTGAAGGACATGAGTGGAGGGTAACAACAGAAATTTCTGGGTTTTTTTTTTTTTTTTTTTTTTTTTTTTGGAAAACATTGATGCAGTGAAACAAAGCCAGCATTCACAGCCCACAACTAGTCTATCAAAGGAGAGGCTGTGTACAGTACAAGTCAGACTGATCATGCAGCCAGTGTAAGCTCTCACGAGATTGCATGGGACCTGCGATGGCACTGTTGGCAGGTGTAGAGCCTGGGACTGGACAAAGACCAGGCGAGGGGAGGCTATCCTGGCCAGTATTCCTACTGACCCTGGCTGCTGTCACCTCCTCCTCCCTCTCGGTCCTGTCCCTGTACCAGCTGCTGGCACTCAGGGGTGAGGTGGAGGCGCTCAAATCAGACATCAGTCGCAGGAGAGAGGAGCGACAAGAGCCCAGGCACGGAGGCCAGGTGAGAGACAACTAGCCCCTAGGGACGTAACAACAAACACCACCACACCACAATTACCAGCGCAGGGCACAGACAAGGCTGTGAAAATACAGCATGCATTTTAGACAACTGTTTTTTCTGAGGATTGTGATCTTTCTGTCCAGACCTTGGCGCAGATGACTAACAAGAGAAATATCCCAGAGACTCTGGGCCAACTAGTGTCTCAGCCAGGTCCTTCCCAGCTGAGGAGGAAGAGAGAGGCACCTGAAGAAGACAAATTGTGTAAGATACAGTGCAGCAGATTGCACACTCTTCAAGCTCTTACAAACCTGTATTAGGCTAGTTATTGCTATACAGTTTCCTAAAGAGCAAGACTGAGTAATCCTATAAAAGTGATTCATTCCATTTCAAGTATCAGTGTGACAAAGGCCTCCTTTTAAACTCATTTCCGTTTGCTGTGATGTTTCTCATAGCTCTACGCTCAATTGTAACAAAGAACCAAGCGTGAAAAAATATAAGCTGTGTTTGACAACCAAGACCAATATCAGCAGGTACTTGTCAAGGCTGGTTTGACAGTGGCTGTTCAACGCGCTCAGATGGTGCAATAAGATAATGCTTCAGTAAAGTGCATAATTTATGTACAGTATGTGAGCACTGAGAGTCTTCCCTGTTGCTTTTAGAGCTGATGGTATGAAGATGTAAACTGTCAGGTCCAGTGGCAATCATTATTTAAGGACGAATATGTACCTCTCTGCTCACAATGCTTATGGAATTCATCAGACAGAAAAGCGAAGGAAAAGGAGAACGAGTTGGGGGGAGTGGGACATAACCATGAAAAGAGCAAAAGTCAGAACCTTGTGAAGAACCTTGATGAACTGGTGATTGCCTCTTCAACCGATTTTTAAACACATTTACACTTTTCTTTGTCCCAGTTCCCCAGCCTTGCCTACATATGTTGGCAAACACCAGCAGGAAGACCTTCCAGAAAGGTACAGTGTACTACAGTATAAAATATCCAGGCTCATATCAGCGAGATTGTTTCTACTGATTTAGGATTCTTTCACATGTTTGCTGACATAATATAATGTTTTTGGTAAGACTATGACTCGGAGCTACACACAGGCATTCCCTGGATGGCAGGGCTGATAAGAGGCTCTGCGCTGGAAGTAGTGGGAGACACAATGATTGTCATCGAGGAAGGTTACTTCTTTGTCTACAGTCAGGTACGTTTCTCTGCTGTCATTTCCTGGCCTTTACACAGGGGGGTGCTGCTGGATTGCATGGAAATCACCGGACTTTACAACATGTCTAAATAAAGTGCAGAAAAAGGATGTGCTGGGTCCATGCTTATGATCGTCTGAGAGACATTCAAATAATGTCAGATTAAAATAAAAAAAGGATATAATGGATGTAGTTCATGTATATGTATTAAACAAAGTGCAATATAGTATGTTGTCTGCAAAATCTGTCAGGATCCTACATTTGTCTCTGACAGCTGTACCCTGTCTGTACTCAGGTCTACTACTACCAGGACAGCACCTTTGCCATGGGTCACGTGGTGATCCGGAGGAAGAGGAACGTGGTGGGAGACGAGCCTCACCAAGTTGTCCTGTTCCGCTGCGTGCAGAACATGAACCCTGTCTACCCTTTCAACACCTGCTACACAGGAGGTGAGCCCCGGTTATTGTCATGTCCAGCTATGTTCACCCTTTGTACAATGGCTGTTACACAAGGTCAGTTTGTCTTTTCCCCTTTAGTCCTGCTCTAGTTTGTGTGTGCCGACATGTAGTAGCCTGTGGGTGAACGTGTGTATAGTTGGGTATAGATGATTGGGTTTGCAAATGCGTTTCTTTAGTTGCCTTGTGTAAAACAAACAAACAACAACAAAAAAAATGATCACTTCAGAGTCTTAATTATCATGTTGCATCCTACCTTCAGGTATTGTAAAGCTAGAAGCTGGGGATCAATTGGAGCTGCTGATCCCCCGATCCACAGCCAACGTGTCCCTGTCTGGAGACTCCACCTTCCTGGGGGCCTTCAAGCTGGCTTGAACTATGTCACCTCACCTTGTACCCAGGGAAACGGGGCCACCACTGTTAGGACACTGTCTCAATGAGAGAGAGAGAAGTGTCAGGACCATGGCACAGTGCTGGTGATTCTGTCTGAATTCATATGCTGTTACAAGAACACAACAAGCACTCGCTGAATGATAGATCATGCGACTCTTAAACTTTTTGGTGATGGTGTTTTTTTTGTTTTTGTTTGTTTGTTTGTTTTTCGGTGCCCCCACTTGATCAGCCTGGGATGATATAATACAGTATGAGGGGGTGGCATCGTCCTTGTTCATAGAAAATGCATGCCTCTTGTTAGCCACAGCTCTGTGTGTTCATTTTTACCACATATTATCATAAAATATTGCTGGTTGTTTCAAAAGCTCTCAGAAAAGCAGCTGCAATGCTGAGTAATTTTGGTTTTAATCAAAGAAAACATGCTCATTAGTTGACCTGCCAAGTAAGAGATGTGTGTATTATCACTGTTGTACTCTTTTGAGTGAAATGATGTATAATCAGTAAATATGGTGATGATTTCCTCTTTCCTCCTGCACACAGTAGTACCATCACTATGTCACAGAATTACAAACCTTTTAATTTGTATATTTTTTAGATGCATAAACAAGAGTGGCCTGGATTAATAGTTTCCCCCCGAATGCTGTAGTGTGAGCTCTGTGTACCTGTAACCAATATTTCCTATGAAATTCCTATGATTTGAAGTCACAAAAATCCTGCACAAGAGATGACATCATCTCTGATCTGGGTGGAGGGCCTAGTTCCATTTTCGGCCACTAGAGGGAGAGCGTTTGACAGCAGAAACCTGTCAGCTAGCAAGACTGCAGGTTGTGAGAAGATGAGCAGGAACAGGAAAAAAAGCAGGTAAAAGTCACGGTTTCTGTCTAGAGCCAAGATTTAGACACACAAACATAAGGCATTATTGTCTGCACAGTCAAGGGAATAGTAGACTGAAGGCGAACCGCTTGAAGACACGAAACAGAGAGAGAAACATAGCCTGCTAAGTTAGCTAGAAAATGTGTCTGTTGAGCCTATATTCAGCTTTTGATGCTGTTGAAGTACGCCTGTCGATGATAGCACTTTTCAAATCTCTTCTCAAACATTCCCCAAATCAATTTAACCGAAAATTCAGGAATGTTTTCCTATGAGAACAACAAGCACTTTCCCTATATCCGCAAATTGTATGTGTTCAAATCTGTCTAGCAAACTCCAGCTGGCAGTTCAAACAATTTACTGAGTAAAAAATAAATCTAATGGGTGTAACACTTGCTTGATAGTATGATTTTTTTTTTATACCATTCCCCTTGTAATGTCTCTTCTCTTTCTCAACTCTATATTTACTGTTCAAAGTGACCTCTTTTCTTCAATGGGTGTAAATTGTCACGTGATTATGATGTTGTAGTCTTATCAATGCAGTGGAGACCTGCTGAAGAACTGCTGTTATGTGGCAGACCTTATTTTGATTGGTGTTTTTATCCCTTGACCATATATATATATATATATAACTTGTGACATTCATATTCATCAAAACTGACATACATGTAGCTGAGCCAAATGACCCAATTATTGTGATGGCATTGTGAATTTAGCAGGAATAGTTTACACTGATTGGCTGTGGTTGTATGGTTAGCCACAGCGGTCCAAGAAGAGAGAGAGGGTTATTAGCAGTTGCCTGAACAGTCATTGTGGCCATGAATTAGCATCCCACTGACTTTATTTTATCTGATGTCTTGGTGGATCTTAGACAACAGCCTACTGATTCATACAGGAAAGACAAAAAAAAAGAAAGGAATGGACACTGATTCGGGTACGTCGTGAGGAATGGACTTGTCCACCAGCTGAAGTCGGAGCTGCTCAAATGAAAGCGTTTGTAAATTTAAGATCCAAGATCGAGATCCAGTTAAAACTGCTAGTGCCGAGCAAGAAATGAAATGTCCAAGGTTTTTGGCTCAGTTCGAGATGAAAATAATCGCACTAATGCATTGCAGCTAATTGGCTAGCCTTCATCAGGAACAAAGGAACTCCTTATCATTTCTGCAAGACAGCAGGGAGAAGAGGGATCCATAAGTGGAAGTGACACCTTGGGAATTGATGGTTAATTGCCAGTGTTTTTGAATATTGACACAAAGTCATTATCAGTTATTTATTTATTTATTCACTCATTTTCCCCTAGATTTCTTGCTTTGGTTTGAAAAAAAAAGGCGTAGGATATCTTTAAAAATCTGCAACAACTGGGTCAGTTTGCAAGACTTACAATTCAAATATTTTGTGCAGCTTGGCAGCAGGCATATGAGGACAAGTCTTTTTGTTTTCACCCAGACATATTCTCTGCCTGTGCTGGGCAGTCTACCTCTCTCTTTCTCTCTCTCTCTCTGTATCTCTAACTCACACTCAAGCACACCCACAAACACATCCATGCCTTCTGTCCGCAGGGGCAAAGAGTGAGAGAAAGCACAGTGGGTGGTCACGTCTTTGCTGGGCATTTTGCCCTTGGAGTCATGGCTCCATTTGACAGGGAGAGAGTGGGGGAGGGAGGACAAGACTTAGAGAAATAGCAGACTGAGGAAGAAAGATTTCAAATGGCCTAAATGGAAGGCAGTGGCCATTAATGGAAAGAGAGAGTGGGTGAGAGAGAGGGGATGAGAGAGAGGCTGTGAAGCAAAAGCAGATATAGAGAGGAGGCCAGGGCCAGCGAACTACAACCATGGGAGTCGGGGAAGCTCTTTGATGGTCTGGTAAACAGAGCAGGCGGCTGTACAAACACCAATCGAGAAAGAGAAGGAGGAGGAGGGCGAGAGAAGAGGGAAGCAGGGGACCGGTCCCTCCTATAATGGGTGAATGTGTCAAGCACGATGCTCCCCCCCGCCCTCTGGGCCAGAAATGTCTTTGTGTGGTGCCATGGCGACGGCTGGTGTGTTGGCGGAAGCTGATGTCATTGTGGGCTCGGCTCGCACAGAGAAGCCAGCGTCTGACCGGGGAATCAGGAAATGAGACCTGCTGTGTACACATGCTGGCACTGTGTATAGTTCACACACATGCTATAAGCGCACACACTCATTGATGCATTCAACAACAGAAAAAAAAAAAGTATATGCACATACATTACAAACATAGGGGTGACACATATGCCTGGGAATCATCAGTCCCAGTCATTCAGTCTCTCTCTGTTTTATTCTCTAGTTTTTCACGCCACATCACTGCTTTTCTTCTTGTTTTTTCCTGGTTTTATATGGGCCTTATATGTCCCCATTTGCCTCCTACCTCCCCCTTTTTGTAGGACAGGTCTGACTGATGACAGGGGCTAAAGGTGATCCCTGAATCCTGATTATAAAACCCAGCATGCTCTGCAGCACACAGCCATGCACAGGCACATGTGCACTATGGCTTCTCCAAATAGACATATGTGCACTCTCTTGCAGAATCTACGCCGTATTGCACTATACTACACGGCTGTTCTGTGTACTTCTCCGGTATTTGGAGATTACTTTGATCTGCTGCAGTCAGCCCAAAGTAATCAGGCTGATCCAGAGCCCTCCAGCTCAACTGGCAAGGGCACTGCGTGGATTTCTCATTTAAGTGGGGATTTGGGCTCCAGCAAACTGGCATGTACCATGTTTTACTCCAAATGTGAGACTGTGCTCTCTGCTTGCCATGTGGTAGATTTTGAATCGCTTCATTTCGATAATTCACGAATTGCTGATGGTGATCCGTGAAACGTGATGGATACAGTGAGATGCCAGGTTTTATCTGTGAGCTGTGTTTTAGCATTACCAATAGATCAGGGTTTAATGTTTTTCTCCTGTAACAACAAACTACATGGGATCTGCTAGAATATAAGCTGATCTATAATTCATATGCTTCTGCCTCTGCCTGGGATCAAACTGTGTTGTAATGACAGGCGTACACATTGCACGTGTGTCTGTGTGTGTGCGCGCGTGCATGTGTTGATGTGCGCTAGCGTCGTAGCAGCTCATCTTTATAAATAATGCTTTTCTCTAGCCCTTTCCTCAAGGCCTTTAGCCTGTTACAGAGGACAGAAAAAAAATCTAATAACATTGATGGCTGTATTATTTCTGAAAGCTTCACCATCAAAAACCTTGGAGTGATTTTGATTCTTGTCTGACATTCCAGTCTCATATCAAGGCTATTACCAAGACAGCATTTTTTCATCTCAGTAATATTGCCAAAATCCGACCTCTTCTATCATTGTGCAATGCTGAAATCGTAATCCATGCATTTGTATCTTCCAGATTGATTATTATAATGTCCTTTTCTCTGGATTTCCTAGTTATGTTACCAGAAAGTCTTCAGCTTGTCCAGAATACTGAAGAATCTTACCAAAAACTAGGAAATGTGATGATATAACCCCCAATCTTGCCCCCTCTTCACTGGTTACCAGTGCAAGCTAGAGCTGATTTTTTAGGTTCTTCTTTTAAATTATGAGGCTTTGCATGGACTTGCACTGCACTACCTATCTGAGATAATTCCACCATATACACCAGCACGCCCTCTTTGCTCTCTCCATGCTGTCCTCCTGGTCATTTTTTCAGTTAACAAAAAATCAGTTGGCTTCAGAGCATTTGCCTACGATGCCCCTTCTCGCCTGGCCTCCCATTACAAGTTAAAGAAGCACGCTCACTTGAAATCTGCAAATCAAGACTTAAAACCTTCATTCACTTCGTTACCCATGCCTTGAACTTGATTGGGTCCAATGCCTTTTTAACATCCCTCATCACTGATGTATTCAATGATGTATTCATGCCATTTTATTTATTTTTTTAAATTGTAAAGTGTACTGGTGTTTTAATGTGTTTGATTTATTTTTTGTCCGCCTGATGGAGATGAATGATCAAACTGATGATGGATGGGTGGAAAATGGATCTCTGTCTGTCTGAATAATCAAACCCATGCTAGTCACCAGGCTGAGAACTTCATGGAAGCATGGCATTATGTCTGTATTGTGCAGAAAAGTAGAGTACATTGAATGTGTTTCTTTTCAGAGACAGCTGGATGTAGATGAAGTTCTGATCAGGTCTGCTATACAGCTAAAGAGGGACTTTAGACATATAATAACCAATGATAATAAGATATTTGACTTTTTTAAATAAATAGAAACAGTTAGTATTTCAGGAGCCTTTATCCTGAGTGGGCTTCAGCAGCTAGGGGAATCAAACTTGCAACTTTCCTGTTACTGGACATTTTATGACCATCTGTAATCCACCTCTACCTAATCTGTTAGAGATGGTGCCTGCACCACCATGGCAACAAGGGTGAGGAGGATGGGTGGTGTTAATGATGTGTGTACGTGTGAGGGTTTGGGGGATATGTGGCGCTCTCCTCTTCCTCGTGCCTTTGAGCAATGCAGCAAAATGGCCAGTGGCTGTGTTTTTGTGGATGTGAGGGAGGATGAGGAAGAGCTTGTCTGCCCGGCAAAGTTCCCTCACATGAATAAATGTTTTGAGAAACTCTGCTCAGAGAGGATTTGGGCCAGTAGAACTAGGTCGCACTGCTTACTGACTCATATTACTAATGTATACACAGCAGAGCAGAGCATGCTAATTAGTCTGTAGCATTCGAGTGTTAGGGGAAATAAAATCCTTACCTAAGCACTTTAACACTCTTAAAAATAGCTGTCAGGTGGATGTGTTTCCTTTTCCTGTGGATAACCTGCCAATCAGACAAGATGATGTCACATCCAAATATTTCCTGCTATGACAATCGAGTCCGATTACGGAAAATTTCAGCGATCTGAACCCGTATCCACACTCCAAATCCGAACTGGACACAATTTACTTGATTTAGATTATTAGTTCATTATTGCTGGGTTTGTTTCCTGCTAAGAAAAACTCTTCTGGGTTATTTTCAAGATAGTTCTTGAAATCTGGTCTCGGGCCCAGACAAGCCCACTGTAAAAAGACCAGACGTTTTCATAGCACTATCAAACTCTACCATTATTTGCTTGATTAGATTTACAGACCCCACACACCCATTTGCAGGACGTTTGAACCTGCTTGTTTGGTGTGCGCCAAACAAGTTCACTTTCAACAAGCTTTCACAGTTCACACTACATGACTAAATGTACCAGACTCTCAGTGTAAACAGACTGGGGTCCCTCCAGTTGTAGCAACACCATAAAATAACAACTGTAAATGTCAGTCCCTCCTAATCAAAGACCGAGGCCTTTTGTCTAGCGCTGCCAATTTGCTCCAACATTCAGTAGTCTTACAGGGAGAAATTCACCAGACGGCAGAGAGGAGCAGCACAAAGACCAGCAAAGACACTTGAAAATGCTATAAAACAGTAAATGGTGATTTGAGAAGGGAGTTACATTCATCTCATCTTGTGCGTAATGCGATTTTAAAATTTTAAAGTGCAGCACGCGGACGGGTTTGCTTGTGTGAGTTCATGCACGCAGATGTATCAACACAGAACCTGGTGTGCCTGCATGCGCACACGGATACACACACACACCTATCACTGGCTGGGACATTCTCTCTCAGCTTCAAATTAAAGTGTCTGAAATGGCCTCATGTATATTCATCCCCCTCCCTATTCATAATTGATGCCCTGAGCCTCGGGACCGGGCTGAGGCAGGACAGATTGGACTCTGTCATCGTTGCTCCTTCCCAAAGACACCTTCACGGCATCAAGGCTGCTTTTAACCACTCTCCCTCACAATAGCACCACAGTTCGACCTTGGGGAATAAAGGAGTCAAGCATACAGTATTATGGGTGGCATGCTGACCATTTTACACAAGGTAATTGAAGTCATACCTAACTTGTTTTGATGAAATGAACATGCTGTTGCCTTATGAACATGAAAACAACATACCATTTCTCCTCATGATGATTCTAAGTGCACAGAAATAGAAGTGTTACAAGTGTTGTCAAGGCACAGTGGCACTGACCCTTGCACTCCCTTCTTGGTTGGTTGTTGTGTCTGTAATCTGGGCATTTAATCTTACAATAGTGTTGCATGCTCACTCTGGATAAGCACATCAGCTAAATGGCTAAATGCAAATGAAAACGCTCTGCCCCCACTCCCCTCCTCCCTTCTGCATCTCCTGACTCCCACTCTGCTTTGCTTTATGGCTCCAAGATGGAGCACTGGCAGGCTCACACAGAGAGCCAGCAACATTTGTTTAGCTCTGTTTTTGTGCTTTGAGGGGCTGTTGGACTAAGCGTGTTGTTTGTATATACAGTAAATATGAACGATGGAGGATGGTGTAACATCTGTATGTTTATCCACTTGTTTGGCCACAGTTTACTCTTTTCCCTCAGTTTAGTCGCTATATTGGCATAGTCAATACATCTACATTGACAAAGCATGAGGAAGACGACACGCAGCACATAAACATATTCATTCGCCAAGACAGATATGAACAGATATGATATCGCTTGCTATTTCTCTGTGCCTCCGTCTCTCCACGCACCAGGATGAGCTGCCAGCCTTTGTCATGCTGATGAGGAGCAGAGGAGAACAGCCCCAACAGAGAGGAGAAGCACACAAGGCTCCTGGAAAATGGGCGAGGAAGGGGGAGAGATGAAAGGAAGAGTTGAGGAGGCAGCAGGAAAGAGGAGAGACAGGAGTTTTCCTCTGCTCCGCACTGCTTTTTTTGTCCTCCCATTTTGGCTGGCTTTCAGCTTCATCCAGTGTGCTGTTTGAGCTTGCCTCTGTTCTGCTGTTCTGGTTCTACTAGTGGTGTGTACGCACACACGCACACACACACACACACACACACACATGCATACATACACCCTTGCCACAAGGCTCACATGTGCCCGCGCCGTGTACGCACAGCAACACATGCACAACACAGCGTAGTACTTTGGAAGTCCTGTGTCACTCATTCCCACCAGCTGCTGATGGGTTTGTGCTAAGCAGTTGTAATTAGAGATTTAGACTCCCATCTCTCTCTCTCTCTCTCTCTCTCTCTCTCTCTCCCTCTCTCTCCAGAGCGAGGGACTCTGATGGGTTGTTAGTGGAGGATCTTAGCCTATGGGTGTAGATGTAGAGATAGCTGTTACTGAGGGAGCTGCTTTCTCTCTCTCTCTCTTTATCATTCTCTCTCTCTCTCCCTTTTCCCTCCCTTTCTCTCACTCTCTCTCCCTCTCTCTCTCTCTCCCCTCTCTGAGCAGAGCATTTTAGATCTTTGCAGCTGAGACCAGACTGTCTCTGGATTTTATTTCCCACCTGGAA